>OU342741.1:327560263-327759848 GCA_910589775.1 Avena eriantha | reverse complement strand
AAAAGAGAAGGACCGGGATCCATAGTTCACTAGAGGTGGCTCCTTAGATAGATAACATGCTGGGTGAACAAATTATAGCGGGGCAATTGACAAACACCGAGAAAGCAATACATGCATATACTAATCATCTTGACTCTTTGAGACTTGATTGGGCATTACAAAACATAATACATAGACCGCCATCCAACGCATCTATGACTTAATATCCACCTTCAGTTTATTCATCCGAACCCCCCTCCAGTATTAGTTGCAAGCAACAAGATTATGCTTTACGAACTGCGTCTAAAGTAAACAATAAGATTGTTTCTATGAACAAAGGATTGTTGTTGTCATCCCTCGTAGCAACATCACATCTAGTACCTTAGATTTCTGTCACTTCCCCAGATTACCACAGGCATGACCACCACTATCGAGCTAAATACTACACTCTTGGAGTTGCTAGCATCTACTGGCCAAGATAGCTACTAACAACGGAAAGCATGCAAGATCTCAAATAACAAAGACATGATAGAATCAATAATCAATCTAAAATAGCATCTCAATATCCATCGGATCCCCGCAAACACAACATGCAGAATTAAAAATAGATGATCTTGATCATGAACGAGCTCACAAGATCTAAACATGAAAGCACAAAGGAGGAGAACCAGCCATCTAGCTACTACATGGATCCGTAGTCCAAGGATGAACTACTCACGCATCACACCGGAGGCTTGCATGGTGATGAAGAAAGCCTCCAGGGTGAATTCCCCTCTCCGACAGGGTGCCGGGAAGAGCTTCAGACCCCTCCTGATCTAGGGATGGAGATGACGGCGGCTACAGACTCTTTCGTGGATTTTTGATCGGATACTTAGGGTTTTCATCCCGAGGGCAATATATAGGCGGAAGGAGAGGCCAATGGGGTGCCGGGAGCGGCCACACCACCCCCTGGCGTGGGCCAGGCCTGGCCACGCGGCCAGGTGGTGTGGTGGCTCCAGGCCCTTCTCTGTCTCGTATTCTGGCAGTTGATCCCTTCCGGAAAAATAGGCACTTTGGCTTTTGTCCCGTCCAATTCCGAGAATATTCATTTTCTGACTTTCCTGGAACCAAAAACAGCAGAAAACAGGTAGCTGGCACTGTGGCTCTTGTTAATAGGTTAGTCCAAGAAATCATATGAAAAGTACTCCAAAGTTGTAACAAAACACAAGAAAGTGGATAAAACCAAGCAGGGAACATCAAAAATTATAGATACATTTGCAATGTATCAAAATCCCCAAGCTTAACTCCTACTCCTCCTCGAGTAGGTAAGTGATAAAAAGAAAGAATAATTTTTGAGGTGACATGCACCATCAAAGACTTGATCAAAGTATTTGTAAAACATTCAAAGCTGGGATCATAGTACTTCAATCATATCATGGAAGACAAAGTTCTAGCAATAAGCAAAGAAACTATGATGCAACATGAAAAGGCACAAACAAAAGATTCATGAATAACAATGCTTTGCAAGACGTTTGTTTGTTTCGCATAAAGAAAACAAAGCATAATAGTATTCAGCTTGTCCCTCAATAGAGTACCAAATATAAATGCATAGGACACCTTCAAAGTTCATAAGAGTGACTAGATACAATAGTTTAAAACAAGCAATAACAAGTTATGTATCAATCAACTAGTCTTGGGACAATGCACATAGAACTAAGAATGGCCACTATGCTCTCAAAGTAGGTGCATAAAGATAGAAGGTGGAGACTCAACATAATGGTGGAAGAAAGGCCTTTTGTAAAAGGAAGTAGGGATTCAAGTCTCATAAAGAGCTTCCAAAAATTATGGTACTTATAGCTTTCACCTCTCATTGCCCCTATCATAAGGATCTTGAAGTGATTAAGGTTAAAGTGAACAAACTATGGTGTACATGCTTGACGAAGTATAAGTCAGAAATCTCATGTCCCTTGTATACGAGGGCCGCTCCTCATGCTACTCAAGTTTAGTCACCGGTAAGTTCTTGTCATCGTAAGTACATGTGTATCATAGAGAACCGCCAACGTGGTACCCCTTACCCGATGATACGGAAGAATCCCCATATCAAAATGACAAGGCAAGCAGACAACAAGCATCTCAACATTCTTCTTATTTACCATGGGAATATGGTGCTTTTTTCTCTCTTTCCTCTTTTCACAGTATCTTTTTTCTTTTCTCTTTTTTCTCGATATAGGACTCTTTTTTATAAGAAGAATGCTTCATAGACAGCTCATTATGGTTACGCTGCAGGTTTCCACCATGCCAGCATGGATTAGACCAGCGGCCCAGGCGTTTCTCTAACACATATACATAACTCCATGGACTTACAAGCTCCCCTTTCATTTCGCACCGACGACATCCATATACAAAAGAGCATGATATCAACTAGGTACAAGTACCAAGTGCAATGTTGAAAGCGTTCCCCATGAAAGCATGGTTTTGCTAATTCCCAACAAATAAGTGCAAGCATATACAACATAGACGACACAATGGTTCAAGTTTATTAAGGGCAAGTAAAGTAAAGTGTGCCTTCAAGTTCGTGAGAGCTTTAATCACTAGTTTTCTCATAACAAGTGGAAGGTAAACAAAAGCATGAATATACTTGGAATAGCATAAGATAGTAGGTAGGTATGGTGGAATCTTTGGAATAACTTGGTTTAGGGCGTTGGATGCATGAGTGGAACTCATACTTTGTTGTGGAGGCTAGCAAAAGACTAGGAGCGACAAACTAAGAGAGCAATAATGGCCATAATCATGCAGAGCGACAAAACATCATTGATCAAAGCATAAAGTGATACTACAAGTTTAAAACTAAAGGATCATAAAGGCTATGGTGACTTGAGATAGTCATAACATGGTGTGAGCATGTGCCAAGTCAACCCAAATAAAGCATCAAAGGAGAATACCACTATACTATGCTTTAATATGCTAAAACAACGCATGATTCATCCAAGGCACATTAAGCAATCTCAATTGTTTATAACAAGTCATGCTACAGAAAATAATACTAAGCATAAAGCCAAAACGATATCAAGCATGGCATGACAAAGCATAGGTCACAGTCAAAAACGATCTCTTTTTACCACATAAGTATGAACTTTCCTACTCTTTTCCAAACCAAACCAAACTATGTGCAAACCAATGTATGAAAGAGGGGGTCCAACCAATTTATTCAGAAAACTAAGCAAACCAAGCAAGCTAAAAACCAAAATGAAAATGAAAAAGAAGACGCTCCAAGAAAAACACAACTGTGCATGAAACAATAAAAATGAAGCGTTTGAAAGAACCTAGAATTTTTATTGATCAAGAAGGGGATGCCTTGGGCATCCCCCAAGCTTTGACGCTTGTACTTCTTGGATGTTTCTTGGGGTGACACGCGTAGCAGCCCCAAGCTTGAGCTTTAGTTCATCCTTCATCTCATTACTCATTCCTTCCATACACCTGAAATTTTTCCTTCATACAAAACTTTACACAATCTCATTAGCAACATTAGTGCACTTAAGATAAATAAGTCTTAAGGTTCACTTCTAACACCAAATAAACTTTCATTAGAACACTAGCTACTGTAGCACTTCCCTCAAAAATCTCAATTCCCCAAAAGAACTCAAGAAGGAACCAACAAGAAGCAAATGCAGAAAATGGCAGAAATCTGTCAAAACAGACTAGAAGGTAAAGACTAATTTTTTCTAAGACCTTGTGTTGCTCAAATCAAAAAGTGTTGAACTAAAGGAAGTTAGATAACAACCTGGGGCAGAGGCACAAAAATTTACAGCTCAATCCGACATACATAGCTCTCTCACGAAAGTTTACGGCGAAGCACAAAAATCTGTTTCGGGACAGCAACTTTCCCAATCATTACTTCTCTCTCATTAGAGGTTACTCTTGGCACAAAAAGCAAATAAAAAGGATAAGAAGAGGTTATTACAGAGGTAATAACTTTCAAGATTCATCTAAAACTTTTGGGTTATCTCCCAATAAGTACTTTTCTTTAACGCCTTTAAGTTAGGCATAAGAAGCAAAGAAAGAATCAAGTGTTCTCAAATGAAGAAGCATTAAGACCAAATTTTGTTTTCATAGGAGAAGGAAAAGAAATCTTTTATCTCTTTTTAGGGAAGTGTTATATACCTTTCTTGAGTGGGAGTTAATATTTAATGGTGCCTTCTTTCATATCAATGATGGCACCAACAGTTATAAGAAAAGGTCTTCCCAAAGTAATAGGACAAGAAGCATTGTATTCAACATCCAAAACATAGAAATCAACGGGGACATAGGAATCGTTAACCATAATAAGAATATCATTAAGACTCCCCACGAGTTTCTTTTTAGCATTAGCATCAAGTGGGACATTCAAATAACAATCTTCAAGAGGAGGCAAATCAAGCATATCATAAATCCTTCTAGGCATAATAGAAACACTACTATCAAGATCACACAAAGCTTTGAAATCAAAGTCATTCACTTTCATATTAATGATGGGTTCCCAACCATCTTCTTGTTTTATAGGAATAGAAGCTTTATGTTTCATCTTTTCTTCTTTAATCTTTATGAGAGCATCAGTAATGTGTTTTGTAAAAGCCATGTTCATAGCACTAGCATTAGGACTTTTAGCAAGCTTTTGTAGGAACTTAATAACTTCAGAGATATTGCAACCATCAAGATCAAAATCAACGTTATCATCTAAAGTAGTAGAACTATTACTAGCCTCAACACTAGTGGTGGTGATAGTAGAAACACTAATGTTTCTAGCAATTTCATCTTCTCTTTCCCACTTAGCATGTAATTCAGCTAATAGTCTAACATTTTCATCAATTCTTACTTGTATGGCATTAGTAGCTGCAAAGGGATTTTCATTAGTTTCAGGTTTAGCAGCCATTTTATTCAAAGTAGATTGAGCTTTAGCCAAAGATGCTATATTTCTTTCAGCATTAGAGAGTTTTTCCTCAATAGTTTTATTGAAAGCAGTTTGTTTTCTAATAAACTCTTTAAGCATAACTTCAAGTTCATAGGGAGCACACTTATTATTGTTGTAAGAATTTCCATAAGCATTACCATTGTTGGGAGGATATGGCTTATAATTGTTGTTACCAAAATTGTTCCTATAAGCATTATTACCATAAGCATTGTTGCCAAAATTGTTATTTCTTATGAAGTTCACATCAACTTGCTCTTCTTGAGCAACCAAAGAGGCTAAAGGAACATTATTTGGATCAATATGGGCTTTCCCATTAACAAGCATAGACATAATAATAACAATTTTATCACTAAAGGAGGAGGTTTCCTCAACAGAATTTACCTTCTTACCTTGTGGAGCTCTCTCAGTATGCCATTCAGAATAATTAACCATCATATTGTCCAAAAGTTTTATTGCAGCACCCAAAGTGATGGTCATAAAGGTACCTCCAGCAGCTGAATCCAATAGGTTCCTTGAATAATAGTTCAATCCTGCATAAAAAGTTTGGATGATCATCCAAGCAGTCAGTCCATGAGTGGGACAATTCTTTACCAAAGATTTCATTCTTTCCCAAGCTTGAGCAACATGCTCATTATCAAGTTGTTTAAACTTCATTATTTCACTTCTCATGGATATAATCTTAGCAGGAGGATAGTATTTTCCAATGAAAGCATCTTTGCACTTAGTCCAAGAATCAATACTATTCCTAGTTAAGGAATTCAACCATTCTTTAGCTTTTCCTCTCAAAGAGAAAGGAAACAATTTCAGCTTAATAAGATCACCATCATTGTTGTTGTATCTTCAGCCACAGGTGGAGGAATAGGTGTGCTCATAAAATCATTGTTGTTGGTGCTAGTGAAGTCACACAACTTAGTGTTTTCAAGAGTAGTCATTTTTTTTGGGAAACTAAGCAAAACAAAAACAACAAAGTAAAGAGATTGGTTATGAGGGACTCCCCTTGTGAAGATGTCCTTGACTCCCCGGCAACGGCGCCAAAAAAATGCTTGATGGCTCTGTGTATGGTGCCAGAAAAATGCTGGAGCGTGGTTGATGTAGAGCTCGTTGGGAACCCCAAGAGGAAGGTATGATGAGCACAACAACAAGTTTTCCCTCAGTTATGAAACCAAGGTTTAATCGAACCAGTAGGAGCAAGGAAACACCCCAAAGGTGTTACGAGCTGAGCTTTGGCAGGGCGCACTACCGGGGCTAGTACCAACGTGGAGACCTGCACAACACAACCACAGAACTTTGTCCCCAACTTCTGATGAGGTTGTCAATCTCACCGTGTTTTGCGGAAAACAAAGGATTAAACCTATCGAATGGAAATAAGTAAAAGTTTGCAGAAAGTAAACACAAAGCAGAAACAGGTTATAGATTGAATGTAAAAGACAAGGACCGGGATCTATAGTTCACTAGAGGTGGCTCTCCTTAGATAGATAACATGCTGGGTGAACAAATTACAGCGGGGCAATTGACAAACACCGAGAAAGCAATACATGCATATACTAATCATCTTGACTCCTTTGAGATTTGATTGGGCATTACAACATAATACATAGACCGCCATCCAACTGCATCTATGACTAATAATCCACCTTCAAGTTATCATCCGAACCCCCTCCAGTATTAAGTTGCAAGAAACAGATTATTGCTTTACGAACTACGTGTAAAGTAAACAATACGATTGTTCTATGAACAAAGGATTGTTGTTTTCTCCCTAGTAGCAATAGCACATCTAGTACCTTAGAGATTTCTGTCACTTCCCCAGATTACCAGAGGCATGAACCCACTATCGAGCATAAATACTAACTCTTGGAGTTGCTAGCATCTACTTGGCCAAGATAGCTACTAACAATGGAAAGGATGCAATATCTCAAATAACAAAGACATGATAGAATCAATAATCAATCTGAAATAGCATATCAATATCCATCGAATCCCCGCAAACACAACATGCAGAATTACAAATAGATGATCTTGATCATGAACGAAGCTCACAAGATCTAAACATGAAAGCACAAAGGAGGAGAACCAGCCATCTAGCTACTACATGGATCCGTAGTCCAAGGATGAACTACTCACGCATCACACCAGAGGTTTCCATGGTGATGAAGAAAGCCTCCAGGGTGAATTCCCCTCTTCGGCAGGGTGCCGGGAAGAGCTTCAGATCCCTCCCGATCTAGGGATGGAGATGACGGCGGCTATAGACTCTTTCGTGGATTTTTGATCGGGTACTTAGGGTTATCGTCCCGAGGGCAATATATAGGCGGAAGGAGAGGCCGAGGGGGTGCCGGGAGCGGCCATACCACCCCCTGGCGCAGGCCAGGCCTGGCCGCACGGCCAGGTGGTGTGGTGTCTCCCTGGACCTTCTCCGTCTCGTATTATGGCACTTGATCCCTTCCGGAAAAATAGGCACTTTGGCTTTTGTCCCGTCCAATTCCGAGAATATTCATTTTCTAACTTTCCTGGAACCAAAAACAGCAGAAAACAGGCAGCTGGCACTGTGCCTCTTGTTAATAGGTTAGTCCAATAAATCATATGAAAAGTACTCCAAAGTTGGAACAAAACACACGAAAGTGGATAAAACCAAGCATGGAACATCAAAAATTATAGATACATTAGCAATGTATCAGTGTGGTTCATGAAAAGAATAGACATGCAATGACACTGGTGGATCCTTATGTGGTTATTTTAGAAGAACACACATGCAATGACACTGGTGGATTCATGTGTGGTTCATGGGAAGAACACACATCCAATGACACTGGTGGACTCTATATATGGTTCATGAAAAGAACAGACATGCAATGACACTGGGTGTGGTTCATGAAAAGAACATACATGCAATGATATCGGTGGATCCATGCATGGTTTATGGAAGTAACAGACATGCAATGACTCTAGCTATGGTTAATGAAAAGAACATGCATGCAATGACCATTGGTGTGGTTCATGAAAAGAAAATAGATGCAATGACACTGGTGGATCCTTATGTGGTTTCTTTAGAGGAATAAACATGCAATGACACCGGTGGATCCTTATGTGGTTTGTCTAGAGGAACACACATGCAATGACACCGGGTGTGGTTCATTAAAAGAACAGACATGCAGTGACTTATGTGGTTTGTTTAGAAGAACACACATTCAATGACACTGGGTGTGGTTCAGGAAAAGAATAGACAGGCAATGACACCGGTGGATCCTTATGTGGTTTGTTTAGAAGAACACACATGCAATGACACTGGGTGTGGTTCACGAAAAGAACACACACGCAATGACACTGGTGGATCCTTATGTGGTTTGTTGAGAGGAACAGACATGCAATGACACCGGTGGATCCACGTGTGGTTCATGAGAAGAAAACACATCCAATGACTCTGGTAGATCCTTATGTGGTTCATGAAAATAACTGACATGCAGTGACACTGGGTGTGGTTCATGAAAAGAACAGACATGCACTGACACTAGGTGTGGTTCATGAAAAGAACAGACATGCAATGACACTGGTGGATCCTTATGTGGTTTATGGAAGGAACAAACATGCAATCACACTAGGTGGATCCATATGTGGTTTATGGAAGTAACACACATGCAATGACACTAGGTGTGGTTCATGAAAATAACAGACATGCAATGGCACTGGGTGTGGTTCATGAAAAGAACAGACATGCAATGACATCGGTGGATACTTATGTGTGGTTCATGAGAAGAACACACATCCAATGACACTGGTGGATCCTTATGTGGTTTGTTAAGAGGAATAGACATGCAATCACACTAGGTGGATCCATATGTGGTTTATGGAAGTAACAGACATGCAATGACTCTAGCTGTGATCCATGAAAAGAACAGACAGGCAATGACACCGGTGGATCCATGTGTGGTTCATGGGTAGTACAGACATCCAATGACACTGGTGGACTCTAGCTGTGGTTCATGAAAAGAATAGACATGCAATGACACCAGGTGTGGTTCATGAAAAGAATAGACATCCAATGACTTATGTGGTTTGTTTAGAAGAACACACATGCAATGACACTGGGTGTGGTTCATGAAAAGAACAGTTAGGCAATGACACTGGTGGATCCTTATGTGGTTTGTTTAGAAGAACACACATGCAATGACACTGGGTGTGGTTCATGAAAAGAACAGACACGCAATGACACTGGTGGATCCTTATGTGGTTTGTTTAGAGGAACAGACATGCAATCACACTAGGTGGATCCATATGTGGTTTATGGAAGTAACGGACATGCAATGACTCTAGCTGTGATTCATGAAAAGAACAGACATGCAATGACACTAGTGGATCCTTATGTGGTTCATGAAAAGAACAAACAGGCATGACATTGGTGGATCCTTTTGTGGTTTGTTTAGAAGAACACACATGCAATGACACTGGGTGTGGTTCATCAGAAGAACACACATCCAATGACAGTGGTGGATCCTTATGTGGTTTGTTTTGAGGAACAGACATGCAATCACACTAGGTGGATCCATATGTGGTTTATGGAAGTAACAGACATGCAATGACACTGGTAGATCCTTATGTGGTTCATGAAAAGAATAGACATGAAGTGAAAATTGGTGTGGTTCATGAATAGAACAGACATGCACTGACACTGGGTGTGGTTCATGAAAAGAACATACATGAAATAACACTAGTGGATCCTTATGTGTGGTTCATGAAAAGAACATACATGCAATGACACTGGTGGATCCTTATGTGGTTTGTTTAGAAGAACACACATGCAATGACACTGGGTGTGGTTCATGAAAATAACTCACACGCAATGACACTGATGGATCCTTATGTGGTTTGTTTAGAGGAACAAACATGCAATCACACTGGGTGTGGTTCATGAAAAGAACATACACGCAATGACACTGGTGGATCCTTATGTGGTTTGTTTAGAGGAACAAACATGCAATGACACTGGTGGATCCATGTGTGGTTCATGAGAAGAACACACATCCAATGACACTGGTAGATCCTTATGTGGTTCATGAAAAGAACAGACATGCAGTGGCACTGGTTGTGGTTCATGAAAAGAATAGTGTTGGAGATATGCCCAAGAGGCAATAATAAAGTGGTTATTATTATATCTTTATGTTTATGATAAATGTTTACATCACATGCTATAATTGTATTAACCAGAAACATTAATACTTGTGTGTTTTGTAAACATAAAAGAGTCCCTAGTAAGCCTCTTGTTAAACTAGCTTGTTGATTAATGGATGATCATGGTTTCCTGATCATGGACATTGGATGTCGTTAATAACAAGATCATATCATTAGGAGAATGATGTGATGGACACACACCCGCAGTAAGCATAGCATAAGATCAAGTCATTAAGTTCATTTGCTATAAGCTTTAAAATACATAGTAACCTAATCCTTCGACCATGAGGTTATGCTAATCACCATCACCGGATGGGTACTTTGATGACATCAAACACCGCTTCGTAACTGGGTGGTCATAAAGGTGTCATAGGGTATTCTGAAAGTATGTGTTGAAGCGCATGGACCAAGATTGGGATTTGTCCATCCATATGACGGATAAATATGCTCTGGGCCCTCTCGGTGGAATGTCATCTAATTAGCTTGCAAGCATGTGACTGGGTCACAAGGGATGACATAACATGGAACGAGTAAAGAGTACTTATTAGTAACGAGGTAGAACTAGGTATGGAGATACCGACGATCAAACCTCGGATAAGTAGAGTATCGCGTGACAAAGGGAATTGGTTTCGTATGTTAATGGTTCTATCGATCACGAAGTCATTGTTGAGTATGTGGGAGCCGTTATGGATCTCCAGATCCCGCTGATGGTTATTGATCGGAGGGGTGTCTCCATCATGTCTGCATATTCACGAACCGTAGGGTGACACACTTAAGGTTCAAAGTTGTTTTAAGTAGATATGGAATGTGCATTGGAGACCGAATGTTGTTCGGAGTCTCGGATTGGATCCGGGACATCACGAGGAGCTCCGGAATTGTCCGGAGAATAAGATTCATATGTTAGGGATCATTTTCTAAGTTAGGAAATGTTCCGGAGTATTTGTATGGGGATTCTAGAAGGTTTCGGAATGTTCCGGAAGGTTCTGGAAGATTTCTTGGAGTTCACTTGAAAACCAAGAAAGGATCAAGGAATCCTTGTGGGGTAAGACAAGGATTCGTGGGGGAGTATGACTCTACCCCCACCTCCTTGATCCGCCGGCCAAGGGAGAGGGGAGTCCTACAAGGACTCCACCTCCCCATGGCGCCTCCCTCCTTTAAATAGAGGGATGGAGGCGCCACCCCCTGGCCGACTCCACTCTTGCCCTAGCCGCCTCTCTCCTCCTCGTTTCTTCTGCTCAGGCTTAGGCGAAGCCCTGCAGAATTCTCTACTCCACCACCACCACCACGCCGTCGTGCTGCTGGGATTCCATGGAGAGATCTACTACCTCCGCTACTCGCTAGAACGGGGAGAGGAAGGTCTGCTTTGACTCCGCACGTGTGACCGACTATGGAAGCGCTGCCGGAATGCGGCGCCGGAAGGACCGTCTACTCAATCTTGAGATCGGCAAGTGATCGACTACATCAACCACGAGATCCGATCTCGTAACGCTTTCGGGTCTACAAGGGTTAGTACAGATCTATCTCGTTGCACATGTCTAATAGATTAGATCTTGGCTTTTATCTAGATTAGATCTGGGTTTTGTTCGTTCTTGTGGTATAATTTTTTTGTTTTCCATGCTACGAACCCATCAAATAGACATGCACTGACACTGGGTGTGGTTCATGAAAAGAACAGACATGCGATGACACTGGTGGATCCTTATGTGGTTTGTCTATAAGAACACACATGCAATGCCACTGGTGGATCCATGTGTGGTTTATGAGAAGAACACACATCCAATGAACTCTAGTGGATCTATATTGGCGTAATTTGATGTATTCCATGATGTATTTCATTGTACAAGACACTTTCCATTTTTATACTACTTAGTTTTGCCCTTGGTTTTATGTGGTACTACATAGTTTTGCCCACCCCCTCTCTATCTTTCGTAGAAGCCCAAAACTGTGCTCACCCTGTCTGCCACTCCCTGATTGGTTGTCACAGTTGTCACGTGGATCGTGCGCACCAACCGTTGATTTTGTGCGATCCAACAATGATCGCTACACACCTCGTGCCCTTCATAGTACAGCGTGAGACAGCACGGACGTCTCCCTCCATGAGACTTCTACAGGAAGGAACACGATGCCGTCCATGGAAAAAGTTGTCGAGCGGTCATGTCAAGTTTAATCAAGTCTGAAAAGCCTACTACTGCTACTACAACTCATGCACATGGCAACGGGGTCATCGAGTGCACGGTTGTCGACGGGACGCTGCAATTTATTGCCACTTGATTTTAATCAGACATATCCCATTTATACGCAGCTCTCTCAATCTCACTTCCAACTGGGCCCTACTGCTAGTAAATTCCATGAGTCAAGGGCCCCCCTCGAGTAGATCTAACATTGCTAGAAACTAGTTCCGCGCCACTTGCATGCAGTGGAATCGAGGTCTGCCATGAGCATGTTTTCAATGCAGCTCTAAAGTGGAGATCGTGGCTGTTTAAAAAAAAGGAACCAAAAAAAAGGTGGAGATCGTGGTAGCCCCCCCGCCCACCACACGTGTCCACTCGAGGACTACGAATGGTCCGGTGTTTATAAACCCCCTCGACCTTCTTCTTCCATGAGCTCGTGTCATTTCTCCCCAGTCTGTCTAGTCCCAAGACCCCAATCTACACCTGCCGCGCACGCCGAAGCTCCCTCGTTTGCACTACCTCCTTCCCTTGGTGTGCCATGAAGCGTACGCATGGAGAAGATCCGGAGGTGAAGCCAGTTGAAGGCGCAGCAGCAGATGGCTCGGTCGTCGCCAAGCAGACGGAGGCGTCTTCTCCAGGCACGAACGCCGCTCATCGCCGCGCCGTTGAGGGTGCGAACTCATTCTCCAGCCAGTAGCCGTCGCCGCCGAGCAGTAGGTGGTAGCTGTCACCGCCGAGCAGCAGTTGGTAGCCGTCGCCGCCGAGCAGCAGGTGGTAGCCATCGCCGCCGAGCAGCCGGTAGTAGCCGTCGCCGCCGAGTAGCAGGTGGCCGACAATGTCGTGGTGCCAGCGGCAGATCTGGATGGGGGGCAGGCGGCAGACGGAGGCAATCCGGTGATCTACATTGACGACCCCATCGCCGTTCAAGAAATCTTCGATGCAATCGCGGAGAATGATGAGTTCGAGGAGGAGGTCCCTGATGAGGAGTCCAAGGTACTATATTGCTAGCTTCTCTAGTCGCAGCCGTAGTTTTCACTGTTCATATATAGGATTTTCTCAATCATGTACAGATTCTTTTGCTCTTGAAGTAGGGTAGTATATATATGATTCGATCGGTTGATTGATGCATCTGCCATCTAGTCACAAAACCCCAATCCGTCTAGTGACAAAACCCCAATCTGCTCATCTGCCATCTAGTTGAGTTTGCTAGTTGAGTGTTGATTTTGATACACAGTAGGCCTATAACATTACATTTCTATTCCTTACTGAGCCCAATGATTCAATTTTGCCCCAAAATAGTGCAAGGGCATCTGATGGTCTCGTTTTCTTAGGGATGGTTAGTGGCCCTGAGGCAGCAATGCACATAAACAATATAGGTTGTGCTGTTGGTATTTTGGTTCTCTGACTCCATCGCTGAAAAAAATGAGGCCCTAATTTTTTATCTCATATGGAGCCTAAATATATAATATTTGTATTGTTTCTGATCTATGAATGCGTTGTATGATGCATTTGTATATCCCTTAATATTGTTTGGTACGATTACATTTCAATTTCTTATTGTGGCCAATGATTCAAATTTGCCCCAAAGAGAGGCAGACACATTGGTGTCAAATTTTTACAGGGATGAGTGAGCGGACCTAGGGCCATGTACAAGGTCAATATAAGCTGTGCAATTGTTACTTGGTTCGCTTACGCCATCTCTGTAGAAACTTATGAGGCTGCAATCTTTATTCTACATTCATAGAACTATCATATTTGAATTATCTATTCCATGCATTCATAGTGTATAAGAATTACATTTTAGTTTGTCACCGAGGCCGATGATTGAAATTTGCCCCAAAAGAGTTCAAGTGGAGACACGTATGATGGTGTCGTATTTTAGGGATGGATTGGTGAACCTGAGGCAGCAATGCACACAAACAATATAGGTTATGTTGTTGGTACTTTGGTTCGCCTACTCCATCTCTGAAATAAATTATGAGGCCCTAGATTTATTCTCATATGGAACTACATATATGATCCTTGAATTATTTCTAATCTTTTAATGATTGGTATGATGCATATGTATATGAATGGTTTTGATCATAAGTATTTTTAACATGCACCTGAAGATTAATTGTTTAGTTTTTTTATTTATAATTACAATATTGAGGCTTTTTTTGTACCTGACTATGTATATCACTGAATAATGTTTTGTACGATTATATTTCAATTTATTATCGTGGCCAATGATTCAAATTTGTCCCAAAAGAGAGGTAGACACATTTGTGTCAGATTTTTTTAGGGACGAGTTAGTGAACCTGGGGCGATGTACAACAACAATATAGGCTGTGCAATTATTACTTGGTTCACTCACGCCGTCCCTAAATAAACTTATGAGGCCGCAATTTTTATTCTACATTCATAGAACTGTGATATTCGAATTATCTATTCCATGCATTCATAGTGTATAAGAATTACATTTTAGTTTGTCACCGAGGCCGATGATTGAAATTTGCCCCAAAAGAGTTCAAGGGGAGACACATATGATGGTCTCGTGTTTTAGGGATGGGTTGGTGAACCTGAGGCAGCAATGCACACAAACAATATAGGTTGTGCTGTTGGTACTTTGGTTCGCCTACTCCATCTCTGAAACAAATTATGACGCCCTAGATTTATTCTCATATGGAACTACATATATGATCCTTGAATTATTTCAGATCTTTTAATGATTGGTATGATGCATATGTATATGAATGGTTTTGATCATAAGTATTTTTAACATGCACCTGAAGATTAATTGTTTGGTTTTTTATTTATAATTACAATATTTAGGCTTGTTTTTGTACCTGACTATGTATATCCCTGAATAATGTTTTGTACGATTACATTTCAATTTCTTATTGTGGCCAAAGATTCAAAATTGTCCCAAAAGAGAGGCAGACACATTGGTGTCAGATTTTTTCAGGGATGAGTTAGTGAACCTCGGGCGATGTACAACAACATTACAGGTTGTGCAATTGTTACTTGATTCGCTGACTCCATCCCTAAAGAAACTTATGAGGCCGCAATCTGATGCAATTATTTGTCATTGTGTTGAGATGAAGTGATATATGAACCGATCAAACTATTGCTGAGATGCTTTATCTTTGATATCCACGGATATATTGTCTTACATATACATGTTGTCAATTCTTGAGTTGTAATACAATTCAATCATATGTACGAGTTCTAAGTTATGTTCTTAAAAATCAACAGGAGCATGATGATGAAGTGGACGATAGCAAGGAATCCAGGGAAAACAAGAGCCGCTACGTGCTGAGGCTGTTACGGTGTGAGCTAATCCGTTTCCACCGTAGGGGGAGACTGTTTTACCCATTCTATGGCAGAGCAATCAACGTGGACCTCAACAACATGATCCAGCACGTGGAGGGTGTTTGCAGAGGTAGAGGCAGAAGCCATAGGCCGATTACCTTGGCGCGGCATGCAGCCTACGGCAATTTCCTCTGGAAGTATGTCAGGACTGGCCTGTATCCCATCGACTAGGCTGTCGCTGCCTCCTGCTGATAAACCCCTGCCCTGCTAGGCGTTTCCGTGTCCTGGCCTCCTGCTGCAGCCCCTGCTTTTATTTTGTTCTAGTGAATTATTACCTGTGTGTGGCATGTAAGAAAATATATCCGTGGTGTCTCTGGTGAACCTTATATATTAATCTACTCCTTTATATAGAGTGCCTTAAAGTTTCTAGTGTTCAATTATATTTACTGATCATGCTCATGCACACTACAAAATATTTCTAGTGCTCGATTATATTATAATTGTCAAGAAATACATCAACAAGTTAAATTGGTTGAAATTTTGTATTGAAGTAACTAAATGTATCACACGCATAATAAACTAGAAACTAAAATCTAGTTCAAACACATAATGTATCACCACCACTTGTTGTCATCCTTGACTTGCTTCCTCTTCAGCCGCTTGATGTCGCCACCGTCCCAAGATCCCTGCTCATCCTGAAACTGCTTTCTTTCCTCCTCGCGCTTCTTCTCCTGGGCTAGCTTGCAACCAGGGCATAACTCTCTCATGAAAACCCCCGCCTTAACCATCCCATCTTTCATGGTAATGAGCTTACTGTACAACTTGTATGCCATGTAGGCGTCTCTGGCTGCATACTCGAGGCGCACCTGGCTCATCGGCTTCCACTCCCAGTAGTCGTGATCGAGTCGCTTCAATTTCTTCAGTTTTTCATAGGATTTATCGATGATTTCCGCTGCTAGATCACCCATGCCATCCTTCACTGGCTATGATTTGATCTTGTATAGATTTTGGATGTCGATGTGGTGCCCCTGTAGGATTTTTATCAACGCACGAGAAAGCATAATTGTGTCATTTTTGATATCCATGCTAGTGAAAGTTATCCCTTTCCTACACAAGAACTCGACCAGAGCCGGACAACGCATCTCCAGTTGGTTTACTCCTGCACTTAGATGGTTCTAGGGATCTAAGGGAACAAGGGATGCATAAGTGGTGATCTAAAATTTAAATTTCACATACCTGTAGAAGTGGTAAACGAGGACCTCCTCATGTATGGCGATTTGCACGACAACGATCTCTTGTGGAGGATTTTTTCGCTTATTTGCACGGGTGTACTCCAAGTCTAGCCCCACAAACTTGTGCTTCTCTTTCTCAAGCAATTGCTCAAACCTGGCGAGAGTTGTCTCCATAGTCGCTTCATCATTTGTGTACCCCACTATCAAAGTCGTGGTGCCATGGGCAGGGACCAAGTGGGTCTCTGTTGTGCGTTTCCCATCGTCCATGCCTGCAAGGAAATGGGTGAAAGGAACTGCCTGCAAGGAACTGCATGCGAGAGGAAGAAGAAGATGAACCGACGGTTCCAGAACAGAGGAAGAAGAAGCGCCCAGGAAAAACTGCAGAGGAATGACTGAGGAAGAGGAATGACTGCAAAAGAAACGTGGTAACTGCAACTTTCGGTTCGAGAACTCACCCTGGTTACGTGGAGATCATGGCAGTTCCGCCGGTTCAACAAGTGGGCCAGTTCCTGCGAGAATATGAAATTAGCTGTGCATTTTTCTATGCGAGAAATTTGAGAGAAGTCATTTATATTTTATCTTTCATAATTAAACACAATGAAGTTGGTACAGCCCAAGAGATTTGAGCAAAAGAGATTTGCTAGTTTAACATACAACAACACTTACAGGCCCAACATGGCAGAACTTGGAGAGCCCAGAACTTGAGCTACCACAGAGACCTCGGCAGAGGTGGCAGAATTGGTGTGGGTGCAACCACGGCCACGGCGATCTCGGATTCTAGAGGAGGAAAACAGAACCCGAGCATGGTCGACAAGGTGATAGATCTCACCGGGAACCAATTCTCGTCCCCGACCGTGCCATGGGTGCATCCACGGTGAGGGCGAGCTCCGACTCGGGATGGGGAGGAGAGCGGGGCCGAGCAGCTTTGTCACTTCCCAGCTCTGTGCCATGGCCACGACCATAGATTGCCGCACCGGGGAAGAAGACGAGTAATGGAGGCGCCAACGCTGCAAGCCTACAGGGAGGAGAGCTGGGCCGAGCAGTTTCATCCACGTCCCAGCTCCACGCCATGGCTGCGACGCCCCATAGATTGCCGCTCCGGGGAAGAAGAAGACGCGTAATGGATGCAGGCGCCAACGCTGCAATCCTAATTGACACCTAAGCGATGGGAGCGACATAACGGCGAGAACTGACAGGGGGCAACTTGATGGCCGTTAGCCTGATTTTTTGTATTGAAACATAAAGTTGAATTCATGCCGAAAAAGACCCTCTGAGTATTTGGCACACCAACTGTAGTCATCGTGGATGATTTCAGGGAACTTGGATACTGCGTTGCCTGAACACCCCAACTTTCGGGCCGCAAAATGATATTCTCGTCTGCTAGGGCCCCATTGTCAGCCTCTCTAATATTTTCTGACTTATGGGCCTCGATGCATCCTTGTATGTTCTTGCTGGTGGGTCCTAGATGCCAGTCTCCTTGTACAAGTATTTAACTTTTTACAAACCCGCCCATTAAACTTGAGGGACACTGCAGGTTGGTGGGTCCGCAATGTCAGCCTCTCCGTAATGCGATATAGCTAGAAGAAGAAAAATGTAAAACCAAAATATATAGCTGTACGTACATGGGATAGAAGTAAAGACCTTCAAATTAAATAGAAGGTAATGAGTGCATTACCACTACACCAAAGATAATTATAGAAAATATATCATTAAACATTTATTAGTACTACACTTATGTATTAGTCTTCTTAAAAATATTTTCTGTCTATGTTTATCTCTTTTAAAGTATATAAAAGGGCATCCCTCCTGGCATCTCAATTTATAAAATGCCACATAATGGAGTAGTTTCCTAAAAACCTGGGTAAACATAGTTTTTTTTTATTTTGAGAGGTGGGGGGTAGTACTGAAAAGGCCGAACTAAAAAAGTTTGGCCATTCTACATGAGCTTCTCTACATGGACTATACTCCATAGGCTACGGTCTATGGACTCCTTTCTCAAATTTCACTAGACCGTCCTCAGCAGTCTCCTGACGCCTAAAAGGCAGAATTTAAATGTTTAGGGCTATGCTCCATAGGCCCCTTTCTCAAATTTCTCTTGGTTGTGGTCATCAACCCCCTAACCTCTAATAGGCCAAATTAAAATATTCGGGGATAAGGAGAGGCCGAATGATCTAGATTTCTTCTCCTGGTATATAAAAATTGCATTGTATTGTGGCT
This sequence comes from Avena eriantha, assembly GCA_910589775.1. Taxonomy (NCBI): domain Eukaryota; kingdom Viridiplantae; phylum Streptophyta; class Magnoliopsida; order Poales; family Poaceae; genus Avena; species Avena eriantha. Next base: position 327,740,868 of record OU342741.1, on the reverse strand, counting down.
CAGCCAGATTCGAAACATAGACCTTAGAGAGGGAGGGGGAAAATGAGAATTCTTTTTGACAGATGTTCATGTAAAATTCTTTCCTACAGAATAAGATAGAAAAATTATCAATAGATTTGTAGTTCATATTCAGCATCACTTGACCAATTCAGAAGCATTTCATAGTGAGCGATTCAACAATACAGACACTGAAATACAATAGCAGTATAGAGATAACTAATTCTTATTTTAGCTCTAAAAACCTTGTCGCCCGATCAGTTTGTCTTTTTCTCCAAACACACTCGACCATTGGAGCATGCAAAACTGACAATCAAGTCTGCTTTGAGTACCTTCTTCTCACATCAATACCTGTGTGACCCCCGATGCAACCCAAAATACCCAAATCTCATCTAGATTGAGACAAGGCCATGTTTCAAAACAAAAACAAGACTAACTACTGCATGTGATCTAAACAAGTACTAGTATATGAGTATTAGTTATAGAAAATATTTTATTAATAATAATGACATAATATTTGACGGATTTAATAGGATTTGATAGATTTAGCAGTACATAATAAGAAAGAAAAAATATCGGTAGATTCCCAGTTTATATTCAGCATCACTTGACAGATTCAGCAATATTTTAAAGTGACCAATTCAGCAGTACAGACAATGGCCAAAAGAAATGATAGATTCAGCAATACAGACAATGAAATTCAATAGTTGTAACAAGACCATGACTTAAAAGGAAAGAGACACCATATTATGCACTCGATCGGTCGATCTGAACAAGTACGAGCACATATGTATTACTACAAAATAGATTAGCAGTAGCAAACCTCCATACAAAATACTCAACATAACGCATCGGCCTGTCCAAGTGCTGGTCGGGTTGTAACACTTTATTTCCTGCCTATTACGCTTTCCTAGTCACACTGTCGCCTATGGGCCCACCATGTCAGCAGCGTACATTAGAAATAGGTATACATCACCGCAACTTTGTTCCACCTCTTCCCATACAAATTGAGTATATCACCAATATAAAGTAATTAATTAGTATGATGTTACATATCTTAACATTAGGATCATCACAAGAAGATTTAGTTGTGCTATCTCACTTTTGAAACTTGTCGATGCAATACTCCTAATTCATAGGGTTTTCCGACGAATGGTTCAGAAGCTTCTAGGTAACACCGCGACTATGACAGGTACGACGTGAGCCCTTCCATGGCGACTTCGGCTAATGATGGCCTGCTCGTCAGCTCAGATGTCGCCACCATTTCAACCGCATGGAGCTCATGCCACAGAGACAACGACCAAAGATTCACCTTGTACCACGGCGATTCGCACCCCCTGAACTGACGAATCTGGGGGATATGACGATGTCCGTGGTGTGGCCATCAATTTGGGTGACGAACACCGTGGCTTCCTTCTCGTGCCTCTTGAGGGCACCGGCTTAGACGGCTCCTAGTGTTTGTGGCTATAGGGCATTATGGCCATAGTCCTCGAGTGGGAAACTCTGAGGTGGCGGACGAGCTCTACCAAAGGTGTTAGCTCTACCGATGAGGTGGTGAACTTGCATTCAGGCTCCATGTAGACTTGCTAGCCATGGAAGCACCAGATTATGTGGTTGTAGACGTCGTTGTAGGGGACCAATGTCCCGTAGTGGTGGTTGGGTCATATGCTTACTTTTCCGCTGGTGACTTGGTGGTACAGCTCCTTGGAGCATGCGGCCAGCCGTGCGGCGCTGGCAGTGTCCAAACGCATAGTGATTTTATTGAAAACATCGTTGCCGACCTTGCTCCAGATGATGTGTAGCCGGTTGTGCGTCGATGCGACATCGAGATGGATTGGGGGTGAGGTCGGACCAGAGTATGACTGTCAAGGTGCTTTTGGGTAGGGGTGGCGCAACCTGGAAGATCCGATGTAGTGGGCGAGATGATGAGGAAAATGTGGCAAGCGTGCACTAAAGAGGATCCTAAATGTGACCAGGCGGTGATGGCGAGTGGGGATAAACGGCCGAGATGCGGAAGATGGAATGGCTCTTTGAACGAGTTTTTTTGGAAGGCCTCTAGAGCTGCATCCAGGACGATGACTATAGCTTGGCTGGCATGCTACACTTCACTAAACCATCTCTCACATCCTGGTGCATTTTATAGCTAGGCTGGCATGCTAACATGCACCAAATTAACCATCTCACATCTTGGGATGTTACAGCTAGGCTGGCATGCTACCATGCATGCTGACTAGAGTTACTACTATCTTTTTTGACCAGATGATGTGTATTTTACATCTCCTATATTCCTAAAAAATAGTGCGTACCTAGTAGTAGTACACTTGTCCAGAACTAAAAAATAGTAAGTACAATACTACTATTACTAGCAGTTGTACCTACTCAACAGAAGTAGTACACTTGATTGTTAGGCCAACTCTTGTATGTGGCAGAACTAACAAGATGATTGTTTCTAGTTTGCTAAAAATAATCATACTATGGAACAGAGGTAGTACAATACTAGCAGTAGTACACTAGATGTTTCTTTTGCTGCAAACATAGTACAGTAAATACTTACACATTAGAGCCTAGCACGATCAAGTACCACGTTGTTCCAACATAATGCACCACTATAGGGGTATAGTTATAGACCACTTCTTTACAGAATAGTTATAACTAAAAGAGAATTGTCATCATATAATACACCTACGATATACTAGTAAATTGTTTTGCAAATGATGGGTGATAACCTGCACATCTAATCACCTTCTCATAGTTATCATGATCAAATACCATCACCTTAAAGGGTGTGGTGGCAAGCTTCTTGAATACTAGAAATTATCCTACCTGCAAGTCATGTGCATTGATAAAATCTAGTCATCCTTCGTCAAGGATAACCTTGCCATCTTTCTTCCCCAGGTCGACATCCCAGTAGCAGGCTTTGCAGATCATCAGCTTGATGGCCTCTGGATACTCACTGCCAAACATAGGCAAAAGGTATTGGGTATGCTCCGCACGTCTAACCCGCCCGGTATTAACAGCATCTTGCAGAACTCATCACAAGTGTTCTCCATGCGGGTGTTATTAGCTCGCCCCTCCATCCGGACTACACAGCTTCAATGATGAGTCTCTCCAAGCTTGAGCTTCTTGCCCGAACACTACAAAAAATGCCCGTGGACAAATATTGTCTCTACAAGCTATTAATAATTGTAAAATACATTATTAGTTGACAAAAAAAATTAGCAACAATATTTTGATTATATTGTTCATAATTAGTACCGTTGGATTCTTATTATAAACACTTTTCAATGGTGCTAGTTCGGTACAAAAATTATTTATATATTTAGAGTAATTTTTGGTTGAATAAAAAACATGCAAAACGAGGGCGCCTTATTCCGGGGGATGGAGGGAGTAGAGTACAATATAAAGATTAGGTAAGAAAGTACTAACGTGGAGCAATTTTCTTATCGAAGTACACAAAGTCTTAACTCTAGATAGCATGAATGCCAGTTATATTAGTATCGCCAAGGTCTAGGCATCACATTAGTACAATCTATAATCGTCCAGTACAGATACCAAACACCCATAAACAGTAGAACATATGGATATGATGAGCTCTATCTGCTGCCGATGCTAGAGATGCATACATATACTTGAAATTTTGGCAAAAATCAGGGTAGGGAAGCAACTGCCCTCACTTTCCCAGGTTAAAGGGACCTCCACCCCTGATACCAACCAACCAAAACATGCCGAGTGGCCTCCCAAACCATCATCAGCCGTGGATTGATCAATACAAAATATTTACTTATTATTACAGTTCACCGTAGATCTAGCCCGAGAACTTCCTTGCATGTGTAGAAGTGTACTACTAGATGAGAACTACTATTACTCAACAATAAACCAATGTTAACCAACCGCCAATAAAAACTTGACTGTATCTCATCATCAAGATCAAGGTTTTCGGGGATTATGTACATACCGCGCTGCCACCGTGATGTCTGAGGGATGCGACGGCTCTATAGATGAGGTTGCAGAGGCCGCCGCCGCCCGCCCAATGTCGACCCGCCTAAGATGAGTAAGTTGCAGCGGTGATGGTCGTCAATGGAGGGAAGCGCAATGTCGATAAAAGTAAAGAGGCAAGGAGTGTGTGTGAGAGAGATCTAGAGCTAGGGCTAGGGCTAGTGAGGGAATAAATGCACCGAGGGAAGCCGTATGCTATGAATAAATCCACCTATAAGAAAATCTAACAGAGCCAATACAGTACTACTAGACCTACTGTAGAAAATTGGGCACGACAGCTTAAGTGCTTTAATAGAGAAACATCAAACACATAATAATACAAAAGTATATTACATGGTGCCTACAAGCAATAGTGGATATGATGTTGCAAGTGCTGATACTACAATACAGTATGAAAGTAGTAGATACGTAGCATTGTAAATTACATGGTGAATACTACTAGCTATAGAAATGATGTTGAGAGTGATGATAATATGCTTTTCTGCATCTTGGTCAAACTTCAGAAAGTTCGAGGCAGGATTGGCACAAACGACATTGGTGCCTCGAACATTTTCTCCCTATGTTCATCTCTCGTGCAGTTAAGTGATGAACCTATGACAACCCCCTCATTGACATGCATGCGGCACCAATCTAGAATTTGCTATGGGTGATGTTGGGAGCACACGTGTGTAGCTAACACACAGTCTACCTTGAACACTAGCAGATCTTCATCAGCAGGTTCAATGTTTCGAGGGGGGTGGAGGATTAATGGCTCATTTATTCCCACAAACACTGATCTCTCACCAAGATTGTTCCTTCTAATCCAGTCCGGTGCTACAGGGTCATTCCGAGCAAGGGCCCAGTGGAAAACGTGGCAGCGGAGGGAGGGATAAGAGAGCAGCTCTCTACCCATGTATGACACTGGATCACCATGGCTGCTAGTTCGTGCACCCCTGGTGTGAATCCACATGACACCCTAGTCAAACTATGCCAAGTACCAGCTGCGTGATGCAATATCTTTCGCCTCGGCATCGTCACCAGCTTGGACGTTTGCTGGCTCTTCAAAATTATTGGAGCCTGTATGACACGCGTACCTACAAGTATATCTCATCTTGCAAAAGTACCATTAACAATGGAGTTGTAAGTAATTTATAAATTTTACTTTTAAATAACGACCCTCACTCCACTTGGTCGGTTCCCAAACCAGAACATCTCCTTGTAGTTCTGTCACCACGTATATGCAATCAATAGGACCATCGATTAGACTTATGGCAATGGCATCGACATACTTTGCTGGTGCAAGATAGTCGTTCCGAAGCATAGTACAGTCCCTTTCATAAGAAAATTTATGGTAGCAATGAATTTGTCAAACACCGCCATCGCCGTATAGTGCCATTGGGTGTCAAATCTGTACGGTCTACTTGCTATATGTATCTTCAGCAGCTCGATACTCGCGTGCTTATATCTGTAAGTGCATGGGGGGCCAGGAAAAAACTGGTCACCCGATGGAGAAATATCAACACACTGCATAGGTGGTAGCTCGATACATGACATAGTGTAGATGTTTGGGAGGTACTAGCGCCCCGGGTGCCTTGCCATTGCAATATAGTCTCCTTTGGCACCAACCCTGTGACCCTTGTTTTCAAATTCTTCACCATCTCAAGTTCCTGGTATTTCATCATCAACTGGTACAAATGCTTCTACAGTTGGATTGTCTAGTGGCATCAGCACCACGTCAATACCTTGCAATAGATTTTCTTCATATCTAGGGGAATGCAAGGTGTTCCACAAAGGGGAAAGTAGCTAGCTAGCATTGCGGAAATGTGATGAATAAATCATTCATGCAAACAAACACACCGATGAATAAGGTCTTGTTTCGATTGAAGAAAAGGTGTAGGTATAGGAAATTTTCCTATGGTGGTGGTACTGTTTAATCATTTGGTTCAAAGGAATGAGGTCCCGAGAGACACGATAACATCATTAATATACTCTCGCGTGAGGTTTGACTTTGATTTGACCATGTTTATAAGGAATGCCAGGTTTTTGTATTCATGCAAACCAAAAGGCATCTTTTTATAGAATTCTTGTGTTCGTCAAACACATGAAATATAAAATATAAGGACATACTTGATTGGCCAATACACCTTCCGTTACACGTATTGACAATCCTGGTCGTTCTTGTCTTTTCAGTTTGGAGGAGAGAGGGGGGACAAAGAAGCAAAAGTATTGGGCCTCTTTGGATCGCAGGATTGAGAACATAGGAATGTCACAAGTTTTCTGGTGAAAAATAGGTGATTGTAAAACATAGGAAAACTACCTACATGAATGGCATGTCTCGATCCTACATACATGATGAGAGTTGAGGCTCAAGTAGATGACACAATTAATACGGGATTTAGGCATAGGAAACAATCTAAGGATTCTAATCCTACAAAAATCATGCAAAACTGCTTTTTACCTTGTTGTCGCGGTCGAATGGCTATGTTTGTGGGTCAGAGTGAAGTAGGGTGGGCGAACCAAATGAGAGAGCATGATCTTTCGCAATCCCTCGATACAATTAGAACCATGCCGCGAGCCAGTTGAGCGGTGCTCAGAAGATCGGTGCGACTGGCGATGTTGCTCAGTGGTCCCTAATGAAGGTTGCCAAATCCCATTGCCTGGCTATAGCGCTCTGATATCTTACGCTTGATCACTCCAGACAGACAAACATTGCTGGATGTCGTTCCGAGGAAGATAACTGTAGAAGATTAGTGGGGATGGTTGGTGGTTTCTACCTTTCTACAAGGGTGGAGAAGGGCTACGATCGTACACAAACGGTCGGAGAGGCAGAGGAAGATGATGAGGGGCGGGTGGATTCTTAGCAAAAGAAATATGGGATGGGCAGTCGGTGGTTCTCCTGTGGTTCTCAGATGGACTCCTCTGTCCTGGTGTCTAACAAGGCATGTATAACGCGGAAGTTAACATAGATGCTTATGCAAAAAGGAATAATAACAGAAAGTTAGATATATTTATTAAACGCTCTAGCCCACAATGCTAGCCCTAAATTTGAAGGGCTACTGTTTTTTCCTGGCGGTATCTAGGGCATAATCGCAAGGCAAATCACATCGTGCCGAAAAAAAGTTCAAAGTGCCAGACGCCAGAAAACACAATTTGTTTTGCGTGCATATATAGTAAAGGTCCTGAAATTTACTAGTATACTACTCTCTATACCCTATACCGTGTGTCAGGAACCCATCTCAGCTTTGTTCCGATTTCGCACCGCCTTCAAATCCTCCTCTTTACTGCTCTTGTGCTGCCTCCTACGTTCTCTCCGTCTCTTCTTGTTCCCAGATTTTTTTTTCAACAGGGGGAAACTCTTAGTGGCAATATTGTTCACCATGCCAGGAGGCACCCATGTACTGCTACCAAATATGGTAACTCCACCACACCAAGTTCTTGCATTGCTAAGAACTTTATTTATTCAGAACTTTTGGTGGTTTTGCTGTACCGAATTCCTAGTTAGCTTAGAAAGATTTTAGGAAAACTTTAAGAAAAATATATCGCATTTACTTGTAATCCTGTAATCCTCTAGTTAAAATTTTACACCGACGATGGGAGTATATTTTACATCAAGGACCTAAACAAGGGAAAATCACATCGAGGTCCATACATTTAGCACAAAGGACCCTCCAATTAAGCAAGGAAAATATTCAAGTTTGGCTCCTTATCGAGAGAGCAGCTGATTGAGCCATACTCTTCATACTACTTCCTCTTCAATTTTTTTCAAAATATGACCAAATTTTGCAGCATGCAAATTCTTGGATGTGGGATCATCAACATAAACTATGATGTAGATAAGGCCATGTCCTTGGTCGTTCGGATGGAAATCCAAGAATATTCATACTCATTGACAACTAATCTTAAATTCATTTAAATTTTATCACTTACTATACGGTGTGAGTACATTCTACATCAAGTTCCTAAAAGGGGAAAATTAATTGGAGGTCCATATATTTCGCATGAAGCACCCTAAAATTAAGCAAGAAAAATAATCGTATTGACTCCTTCCTAAGAGAGAAGTTGATCAAGCCATACTCTTCATACTAATTCCTCTTCGATTGTTTTCAAAATATGGCCAAATTGGACGGCATGCAAATTCTTGGATATGAGATCATCAACATAAAGTATATGATGTAGATATGACTTGCTTTAATTTAAAGTAAAACATTAATTATTTTCATTTCTAAAATCCACAATGATTTTTTGTTCCTAAAACTTGGAAACTCCCATTATTTAGCAGCATTTTTCTTTACCATGCCAAGATGCACCCACCTACCAAGTATGGGATCAAACATTACCACAAAGTATGGCCGTTTACCCTTGTCATTCAGCCTGAAGCCCGAGAATGTTCATACATGGCAGGACATATTTTGATGGAGTTTGTTTTTTTCAAAAGTTATGAATTCTCATGAGTATCATCTTTCACGGCAAGAAGTACAAGTCAAAGGACGTCATGCGATGTTTTTTCATTTATTTTTTATTATTTTTGAATCGAGGTCAAATTTTTCTAGATACAAATTGAATTTTTTCTACATGCAAATTTTTGAAGCCTGAGTTTGTCACTTAGAAAATTGATTTTTTCCTGTTCCTATAAATTTAAAAACATTCTTGTCACTTAGAAAACTGGTAATCTTAATAAATCGAGTAATTTAAGTGGGTGGGGTTTCACTAATAAGAAGCTTGAAAACTCAAGGAACATAGGAATCGCGAGTAAGAGCATGATTGTCCACTTTGTCTGAAATTAGAGTGTGGCATTTCGAGTCATACACTTCGTAGATTCTTTATAGACAAAACACTCATGTCACATGAAAAATTATCATAAACGTTTTCTCGATATTTGGGAACTCCCGCTAGCAAAACAGATTAGTACAACAAGATGCACCCAATATAGCAGATGTCGGAACTCTATCCTAAATAAACATATGATGTCGATAAGGGAATGACCTTCGTTGTTTAGTTTGATTTGAAACTAGAGAATAATTAATAGGAGAATGCCAAACAAAAATCATTGTACTTTTTATTCTTTATTTGAATGTAACAAAACCATGGCAATCTTATTGGGATGTGGATGCACAACAAGAACTTAAATTTTTCAGAACTTTCAAAGGTTTTCGATGTACAAAATTCCTAGTTAGCTTCAAAAGTTTTTTGAATTTTTTTAAGAGAAATCTGTTGCGCTTACTTGTAGTCAAAATTTGACATGGTCGATGGGAGTACAGTTTACATCGAAGACCCCAAATAATAGAAAAATATATAGAGGTCCAAACATTTAGCACAAGCCCCCTAAAATTAAGAAAACAAAATCAGTCTGGTCTGCTCCTTCTCCAGCGAGCAGCTGAGCTATACCATACTACTGTACTTGCTTCACACATACAAAAAACGCTCCTCACTTTTGAACTAGCATGCTGCAGGTCGCACAGGGTGTGAAATAGAATGGCAAGGCAAGTCGACGCACGTGCGCAACACCACATATTGGACGAGGGAGAGATCAGTCGACCGGGGCGTGGGGATGGTGATGAGGAAGTGAACGAGAGAGAAAACACAATTTGTTTACTACTACTTACTGTACGTTTATACCCTGTATCTCATGTTCGGAACCCACATGTTTGCTCTGACATCACACCGCCTTCAAATCCTCCTCTTTGCTATTCTTGCGCTACCTCCTGCGTGCTCTCCGTCTCTTTTTGCTCCTAGATTTTTTTTTCAATAGGGGGAAACTCCTAGTGGCAATATTGTTCAGCATGCCAAGAGGCACTCATGTACTACTACCAAATATGGTAACTCCACCATGCCAAGTTGTTGCATAGCTAAGAACTTGAATATTTTAGAACTCTCGGTGGTTTTGCTGTACCGAATTCCTAGTTAGCTTAGAAAGATTTTTAGAAAATTTTAAGATCAATCTATCGCATTTACTTGTACTCCTCTAGTTAAAATGTTCCATCGACGGTGGGAGTAATTTTTACATCAAGGACCTAAACAAGGGAAAATCACATCGAGGTAGATATGGCTATACTCATCATACTAGTTCGTATTCAATTGTTTCCCAAATATGGCCAAGTTTGGTGGCATGCCAATTGTTGAATATGGGATCATGAGCGTAAAGTATGATGTAGATATGGCCATGACCTTGGTCGTTCGGCTTGAAATTCAAGGATGTTCATACTGATTAACAACTAAGCTTAATATCGTTTAAATTTTACCACTTACTTGGACGGTGGGAGTACATTTTATATCAAGCACCTAAAAAGTGAAAAATTACATCGAGGTACATACATTTAGCACGAAGCATCCTAAAATTAAGAAAGGAAAATGTCGTGGTATTGGTCACGGCAGATGCTACATGGTAGCTTACGTAGAGGAAAGAACAATGCGACATAGGAGAATCCGGGAGCGATATTAACACACGATGTACCCAGGTTCACGTCCCCTCGGTGGAGGATCGCTCGTCCTGCTATCAATCCAGTATATGTTTATAGATTGGTTTACATGGAGCTACCATTGGCGGAGGGGGAGACTAGATCTAATGTCACGTGGGAGATCCCTAATACAATATACCCCGTGGGGGTGCCCCTGGTGGCTTTATATATGCAACCAGTTAGGGTTTACAAGTGCTAATGGGCCTTTTATTGGAGTCGCCGTCTTGGGCCTCCAGTCGGCGAGTCGTTTGCGCCAGTCGCCGTATTCAGCGAGTCGACCCGCTCTGGGCTTGCCTTCAGTCGGATCGATCTAGCTGGCGACTCCGCTTCATGGGTATACCCCAATTAGTATTCCCCTGTCAGTAGTCCCCGAGCGCGTCAGAGACTCAGTGATGACTTCAAGCCGTCGAATCGGCATAGGCGATTTCAGGGTGGAGTCGATGGCGAGTCGTTGGCGAGCTCCTGAAACAGAGAAATAGCTGATGAAGTAGTCCATTTTCCTGGGCGAGTCGACGCGCCAGGCGAGTCAGTGTTGGGCGGAGTCGCCCCTTGGAGAAGTTTGACATGCGCCTTCTTATCTTGTTGTTCTAGAAGTAGGGGCTAACGAATAGCGGATGCGTGGAGGCCACCAAATCATTGATGATGAAGTCATCAAGTCAGCGTAGGCAATTCTGCGATGGCGAGCCCGCGTTGGCAAGTCCCCGAGCGTGGCAAGTACGTGAAGGCGAATCCCCGAGCGTGTTTAGTACGCGAGGGCGAGTCCGTGGTGGCGAGTCCCCGAGCGTGTTGAGCACGCGAGGGCGAGTCCGCAGTGGCGAATCCACGAACGTGTTGAGTACGCAAGGGCGAGTCCACGGTGGTGAGTCCCCGAGCGTGTTGAGAACACGAGGGCGAGTCCGCGGTGGCGAGTCTCCGAGCATGCTGAGTACGCGAGGGCGAGTCCGCCATGGCGAGTTCCCGAGTGTGTTGAGTACGCGAGGGCGAGTCCGTGGTGGCGAGTCCTCGAGCGTGGCGAGTCGCGGTCATGGAACCACGCGCATACGCAGTATGCCTAGGAGTAGTCCCCGAGGCTCGAGTTGGATTGTAGAGGCGACTTGAGGCTCTTTAGAGATACATATTATGGAAATAGAAGTGGTTGTTGCTGAGCATGGCGAGTCCGTGTGTGGAGAGTTCACGGTGGGCGAGTCCGCGAGGGGATTGCGTGTCCGTGATGACATTGATTGCACTGTTTTTGTTAGCGAGTCTCTCATCTTGGCCCGGGGGGGCCAGTCGCATGGCGACTCCAAAGATGGCTCTCGGCTTAGCGTTCTTCCTAGACGATCCGATGCTCGGTTTGCGAGTCCCCATCCACACTAGTTGGCCGTGCGAGTCACACTATCTAAGGTTGAGGAGGACATGGTGATGTTTGTGTAGCACTACCATTTGTCTTGGCCCGGAAGGCCAGTCGAGCAAGGCGACTCCAATGATGGCTCTCGGTTAGTGTTTTTCATGGATGATCCGTGGCTCAGTTTGCGAGTCCTGGTCCACACTACTTGGCCATTGCGAGTCACTCTTTCAAAGGTTGACAAAGGCGAATCAATTTTTCCCGAGGGGAAGAGACGCCCAGTGGTGAGTCCATGCAGCGTGGCATATGACCCTCTCTGGCGACTCAGACGATGAAGGTCCCTTAGTAGGCGCGGCGTACACATTCGATGTAGCGAAAGTATAGGCGCACTTTGGCAGAGTCGACGCGGTGGACATAGAGTCGACGCGGCGGACGGATGTCGCGCTATGGCAAAGTCGACGCGGCGGACACAAGGTCGACGCGGCGGACGGAGGTCGCGCTATGGCGAAGTCGACGCGGCGGACGCGGGGTCAACACGGCGGATGGAGGTCGCGCTACGGCGATGTCGACGTGACGAACACGGGTCGCGCTATGGCGAAGTCAACGCGGTAGACATGGGGTCGACGCGGCGGATGGGGGTCGCACTATGGCAAAGTCGACGCGGTGGACACGCGGTCAACACGGCGGATGGTGGTCGTGCTATGGCGAAGTCGACGCGGCGGACACGGGGTCTACACGGCGGATGGAGGTCGCGCTATGGCGAAGTCGACGCGGTGGACACGGGGTCGACGCGGTGGACGAGGGTCGCACTATGGCGAAGACGACACGGTATTAGCCGGTAGAAGTTGATGTAGCGACCAGAGTCTTGTGGCGGAGCCGTGCGGTATTTAGCCAGTAGCGTGGAAAGTCACCAATGGGCGAGTCGTGACAGGGGAGGCGAGTCTCCCGAGTGTGGCGAATCCGCGACGGCAAGTCCCTGAGCGTGGAGAGTCCACTCGGGGCGATGAGTCCGCGATAGGCGAGGAGAGTCCCCGAGCATGGAGGTTCCGCGAGGGATGAGTCGCGACATTCGAGGCGAGCCCCCCCGAGGTTGGATAGTTCCTGATGGGTGATTATCCGGGCTTGGTGCATCCATGATGGAGAATTCGCGGCAGGCGAACCGAGCACGGCAGACTATGTTGACACGGCGGAGTCGGCGGGGCAAGGGGTTAACGCGGCGGATGGATTAGACATGACGAAGTCGGCGTGACCAATGAAGCCGACATGGCGGAGTCGGTGCGGCGAGGATTCGACGCGGCGGACGTAGTCGCATTGTGGTGAATGTAGTTGAGGTAGCGAACTGGGTTGAGACTCGCGCGGGGTTGCAAAGAGACCTCGGCTGCCATGACTTATTTTGGTCATGTCCTCGCACAAACGTCAGTCAAGGAATTAGTATTGAAGATAAATCAAATAATCTGAGCAGAGACATATGCGTGCATGTGGGCATCAATATGATGTGAATAGAATCAAATGAATAAAAAGGCTTAGCTATGAGGTCCGTGGTGAAAGTAGCGTTTAGTATTAACTTGCCTAGTAGTGATATCCATATGACTTAGTGTACCTGACGAGGTAGCAGAGTAACGCGATCATCGAGGTCTTCTCATCGATCTTTTCTTCTTGGTACTCGATATGGTGAGCGTGGAATCCATCCATCACACAAACTGCTGGCCGTGCATGTGATGATGGCCTGATTTGATCCGCCGATCAGTGTCTGCCTCCAATAGCCAGATGTACTCGCTACAGCCTGATGATAGCAGCAGTCGCCCCAAACTTGAGATTGGATCTTACTTTTCCAAACTCCATCTTGCGACGAACTCGTTGAAGTAGATCATCTTCCGGATGCAATCTGAGAGTCGTTGATGACGAGGGATCTCGCCCGAATCATGACCTCCAAGCACCGCTTGCCCCACGGTGGGCGCCAACTATCGTGGTATTGGCCACGGCAGATGCTACATGGTAGCTTACGTAGAGGAAAGGGCAAGGCGACGTCGTAGAATCGGGGAGCGAGATTGGTACACGATGTATCGAGGTTCACATCCCCTCGGTGGAGGATCGCTATGTCCTGCTATCAATCCAGTATATGTTTATAGATTGGTTTACATGGAGCCGCCGGTGACAGAGGGGGAGAGATCTAATCTCACGTGGGAGATCCCTAATACCATATACCCCGCGGGGGTGCCCCTGGTGGCTTTATATATGCAACCAGTTAGGGTTTACAAGTGCTAATGTGCCTTTTATTGGAGTCGCCGTCTTGGGCCTCCAGTCGGCGAGTCATTTGCGCCAGTCGCCGTATTCGGCGAGTTGACCCGCTCTGGGCTTGGCTTCAGTCGGATCGATCTAGCTGGCGACTCCGCCTCATGGGTATACCCCAATTGGTATTCCCCCACAAGAAAACAATCGGGTCGGCTCCTTCTCGAGAGAGCAGCTAATTGAGCCATACTCTTCATACTACTTCCTCTTTGATTGTTTTTGAAATATGGTCAATTTTGGCGGCATGCAAATTTTTAGATATGAGGTTATTAACATAAAGTATGATGTAGATATGGCCATGACCTTGGTTGTCCGGCTTGAAATCCAAGAATGTTCACACTGATTGACAACTAAGATTAATTTCATTTAGATTTTACCACTTACTTGGACGGTGGGAGTACATTTTATATCAAGGACCTAAACAAGGGAAAATCACATCGGGATTCATAAATTTAATTAGCACAAAGGACCCTAAATTTAAGCATTGAAAACAGTCGGGTTCGGCTCCTTCTCGAGAGCACACAGATGATCGAGCCATACTCTTCATACTATTTCCTCTTTGATTGTTTTCAAAATATGGCCAAATTTGGCGGCATGCAAATTCTTGGATATGAGATTTTCAACGTAAAGTATGATGTAGATATGGCCATGAGCTTGCTCGTTCGGGTTGAAATCCAAGAATATTGATACTCATCGACAACTAGGCTTAAATTCGTTTAAATTTTACCAATTACTTGGACAATGCAAGTGCATTTTATATCAAGGACCTAAAAAGGGAAAAATAGGTGTTGGGTCCGTAGCATAGAAAACAAAAAATTTCCTACGATGAGAACTATACGCCAAGATCTATCTACTAGATACAGAGCAACAGGCGGACATACATCCATGGAGAACTTACCCTCGAAGACAACGAGTTTTGTTAACGAGTAGGAACTCGTGGTTGATATAGTCGTACACTTGCCGATCTCAAGATCGTGTGGAAGTCCGAGCGCCACAAATCAATAGCGCATCCATCCTCGCACACACGTTCAAGCCACCGAACAACCTCCACCTCCTCGCTCCAGCGATGCAGCGGAAGCAGCAACTCCTTCCAGACGAAATGCCACCGGAAACATGTATCTCGCTAATCAGAGACCATGGGGGAATAATTCTAGAGGGGGAGAGACATCCTTCACGAGGAGGTGTGAGGAAGGAGGAAGAGGGGGGCCTTTTATAGGAGGAGGAGGGGTGCTCCTCCCCATGGCTGGCGCCTCATGGGGGGTGACCCCTCACCTCCCGCATTCATGTGGTGGTAACCCCATGACATTAAAATGCCCCTTCACATTCTCTTTTAAAGTCTCCACTTTAAATGCATTAAAATTCTCTAAGTTTAATGCTCTCTCATTTAATAAAACTCTTTTATTAAATTTATTCAGAATTTTGTTAATTACTTTAATTAACAAACAGTCACATAAAACCCCTTGCAACATTTCAATATCGCATGCAGAACCACTTTCCGCAATTTCACCCGAAACAATTCTGGTTTCTATCGAAACAATTCCTGAGCTTTGCAATCCTTTTGTCTGAAACATATGTGCTCCAAAATGGTGTCCGGTAACCCTTAAGTGTGTCACCCTACGGTTCGCGAATAATGTAGACATGATTGCGACTCCTCTCAGATCAATAATCTGAAGCGGGACCTGGAGATCCATACTGACTCCTGCACATTCAATGATGACTTCTGTGATCGTGAGAACCTTTAATGCTAGTAACTTAATCCATTTGTCTCATGATATAATACATGTCCGAGATTCGATCATCGGTATCCAAATACCTAGTTTGATCTCGTTACCGACATGCACTCTTTCTCGTTCCCGTGATATAACATTCTAGTGATCACATCACTTGCTTGCAAGCTATCTTAATGTGATATCACCGAGAGAGCCCAGAGTATATTTATCCATCATCGAGATTGAAAAATTCCACTCTTGATCCATGAGCCTCAACATAACACCTTCGTAGCACTGAACCCATCTTTATAGTCACCCTGTTACGGTGTGATGTTTGATGTTATCAAGATACTCTTCTAGTGTTAGCAATTAACATGATATCATGGTCTAAGGATAAAGATTACTTCGTATGATGTTATAGCATTATAAACATAATGACTTGATCGTAATTATATACTTCGGATGAATGTTCATCACATCATTTCACAAATGCTGTGACCTTGTTATTAACAACATCTAATGTGCATGATCAGGAAACCTTGATCATCTTGTTAATCAACAAGCTAGTCTATAAGAGAGGCATAACTAGGAAACCTTTTTGTTTATTAAACACACATGTATTGATGTTTCCGATCAATACAATTATAGCATGCAAAATAAACATCTATCATATACGAGGAATACATAATAACAACTTTATTATTGCCTCTCAGGGCATATTTTATTCAGTCTCCCACTTGCACTAGAGACAATAATCTAGTTCATATAGTGACAAATATAACACCCATGGAGTTCTGGTGTTGATCATGTTTTTCCCTAGGGAGAACTTTAGGCAACGGATCTGCTACATATAGGTCCGTGTGTACTTTACAAATATTTATATCTTAATCCTTGACATGCTCGCGGATGCAGTGAAACCGACGCTTAATATGCTTGGAATTCTTGTGAGACCTCGGTTCCTTGGCGTTGGCTATGGCTCCATTGTTGTCACAACAGATCACCATTGGGTCCAATGCACTAGGAACCACACCTAGTTCCGTTATGAACTCCTTCATCCAAACCGCTTCCTGCGTCGCTTCTGAAGCAGCAACATATTCCGCATTCGTCATTAATCCAGCCACCACAGGTTATTTGGAACTCCTCCAACTAACTGCTGCTCCGTTCAAGAGAAATACGTATCCGGATTGAGACTTAGAGTCATCCGGATCGGTGTCAAAGCTAGCATCAACATAACACTTAGCGACTAGCTCTTCTTCACCTCCATATACAAGGAACATATCCCTAGTTCTTCTCAAGTACATAAGGATATTCTTGATCGCTATCCAGTGTTCCGAACCTGGATCAGATTGGTACCTACTAGTCAAACTAATAGCATGTGCCACATCCGGTCTTGTACATAGCATGGCATACATTATAGAGCCTATGACCGAGGCATAGGGGATCTTATCCATTATCTCTCTTTCTTCTACCGTACCCGGACTTTGAGTCTTGCTCAATGTCTTGCCTTGCAACATAGGTAAGAACCCCTTCTTACTTCCATCAATATTAAACTTCTTTAATATCTTATCAAGGTATGCACTCTGTGATAGCCAAATAGGGCGCCTTGATCTATCTCTATAGATTTTATTGCCTAATATATATGACGCTTCACCAAGGTCTTTCATTGAAAATTTGCTGTTTAGATAACTTTTAACACTGTTTAAAAGATCTATATCATTTCCAATCAATAATATGTCATCCACATATAATATTAGAAATGCTACATTGCTCCCACTCACTTTCTTGTAAATACAAGCCTCTCGATAAGTTTGGACAAATCCAAACTCTTTGATCACCTCATCAAAGCGGAGATTCCAACTCCGGGATGCTTGCTTCAGTCCATAGATGGATCACTGAAGTTTGCATACCTTATCAACATCCTTAGGATCGACAAAACCCTTAGGTTGTATCATATACAACTCTTCTTCAATATTACCATTGAGGAACACAGTTTTGACATCCATCTGCCATATTTCATAATCGAAATATGCAGCAATTGCTAACATAATCCTAACCGACTTTAGGATCGTTACGGGAGAGAATGTCTCATCGTAGTCAACTCCTTGAATTTGTCGAAACCACTTTGCGACAAGTCGAGCCTTATAGATGGTCAAATTACCATCAACATCAGTTTTTCTTTTGAAAATCCATTTATTCTCAACGGCCTTTCGATCATGAGGTAAGTCCACCATGGTCCAAACCTGGTTTTCGTACATGGATTCCATCTCGGATTTCATGGCTTCTAGCCATTTGTTCGAATCCGGGCTCATCATCGCTTCTTCATACATCACAGGGTCATCTATTTCATCAACCATGAAATTCATAACAAGATTGCCGTACAGTTCAGGAGCTGCACGTGTCCTACTTGACCTGCGAGGTTCGGTAGTGTCCTCTTTCGGAGTTTCATGATCAATATAATTAGCTCTCTCTTCATTAGGTGAAGTCAACTCCGAAACAATTTTCGGTACTGCGCTACTCGCCATTTCATGAAGAGAAGGTTCAATAACCTCTTCGAGTTCTACCTTCCGACTACTCAAACCTTTCGCGAGAAACTCCTTCTCAAGAAAGGATCCATTCTTGGCAACAAAAACCTTGCCCTTGGATCTGTCATAGAAGGTATACCCAATCGTTTCCTTAGGGTATCCTATGAATACGCATTTTTCCGCTTTGGGTTCGAGTTTATCCGGTTGAAGTTTCTTCACATAAACATCGCATCCCCAAACTTTAAGAAATGACAACTTAGGTTTGGTTCCAAACCATAATTCATACGGTGTCGTTTCAGCGGATTTAGATGGTGCCCGATTTAAAGTGAATGAAGTGGTTTCCAGTGCATAACCCCAAAATGATAGTGGCAAGTCAGTCAGAGACATCATAGATCGAGCCATATCCAATAAAGTACGATTACGATGTTCCGACACACCATTACGTTGTGGTGTTCCGGCAGGCGTGAGTTGTGAAACTATTCCACACTCTTTCATGTGTGTGCTAAACTCGTAACTTAGATACTCACCTCCACGGTCGGACTACAGAAATTTGATCTTTCTGTTACGATGATTTTCCACTTCATTCTGAAATTCCTTGAACTTTTCAAAGGTTTCAGACTTGTGTTTCATCAAATAGATATACCCGTATCTACTCAAATCATTCGTGAAAGTAACAAAATAACGATATCCACCTCGCGCTGACACACTCATTGGTCCACACACATCAGTATGTATGATTTCCAATAAATCTGTCGCCCGTTCCATTGAACCGGAAAACGGCGTTCTAGTCATCTTGCCCATAAGGTATGGCTCACATGTATCAAATGATCCAAAATCAAGTGATTCCAAAAGTTCATCAGAATGGAGTTTCTTCATGCGTTTAACGCCAATATGACCTAGACGGCAGTGCCACATATATGCAGATATATCATTATCAAGTTTAATCCTTTTAGCATCAACATTATGAATATGTGTAATACTACTATCGAGATCCAATAGAAATAAACCATTCAACACAGGTGCATGACCATAAAATATATCATTCTTATAAATCGAACAACCATTGTTTTCAGATTTAAAGGAATAACCACTTTGCATCAAACATGATCTGGATAGAATGTTCATGCTCAGTGCAGGCACCAAATAACAATTATTCAGATTTATAACTAATCTCGATGGCATATGGAGAGGTAGCGTCCCGACGGAGATCACATCAACTCTTGATCCATTGCCGACCCGCATCATGACCTCATCCCTTTCTAGTTGTCGCTTGTTCCGTAGCCCCTGAACCGAGTTACATATATTAACAACCGATCCCGTATCAAATACCCAGGTGCTACTGTGAGTACTAGTCAAGTACACATCAATAACATTTATATCACATATACCTTTGTTTGCCTTGTCGGCCTTCTTGTCCGCCAAATAGCAATTGCGCTTCCAATGGCCTGTCCCCTTGCAATAGTAACACTCACTGTCAGACTTAGGGCCAGCTCGGGGTTTCTTTTCAGGTGCGGCAACAGATTTGCCACCCTTCTTTCCCTTGTGCTTGCCTTTCTTGTCCTTCTTGAAACCGGTGGTCTTATTGATCATCAACACTTGATGTTCTTTCCTAATCTCCACTTCCGCAGTCTTAAGCATTGACAGAAGCTTGGGAAGAGAATTCTTCATGCCCTGCATATTATAGTTCATCACGAAGCTCTTGTAGCTAGGTGGTAGATATTGGAGAACACGATGTATGCCTAAGTCAATGGGAATCATTATTCCCAAGGACACAAGCTTATCAACGTACACAGACATTTTGAGTACGTGCTTGATACATTGCAAATGTATCTATAATTTTTGATGTTCCATGTTTGGTTTTATCCACTTTCTTGTGTTTTGTTCCAACTTTGGAGTACTTTTCATATGATTTCTTGCACTAACCTATTAACAAGAGCCATAGTGCTAGCTGCCTATTTTCTACTGTTTTTGGTTCCAGGAAAGTCAGAAAATGAATAATCTCAGAATTGGATGGGACAAAAGCCAAAGTGCCTATTTTTCCGGAAGGGATCAAGTGCTAGAATACGAGACAGAGAAGGGCCAGGGGCCGGCCACACCACCTGGCCGCGCGGCCAAGCTGGGACTGCCCCAGGGGGTGGTGTGGTGGCTCCCGGCACCCCCTTGGCCTCTCCTTCCGCCTATAAGTTGCCCTCGGGATGAAAACCCTAAGTACCCGATCAAAAATCCACGAAAGAGTCTATAGCCGCCGTCATCTCCATCCCTAGATCGGGAGGGATCTGAAGCTCTTCCCGGCACCCTGCCGAAGAGGGGAATTCACCCTGGAGGCTTTCTTCATCACCATGGAAACCTCTGGTGTGATGCGTGAGTAGTTCATCCTTGGACTACGGATCCATGTAGTAGCTAGATGGCTGGTTCTCCTCCTTTGTGCTTTCATGTTTAGATCTTGTGAGCTTCGTTCATGATCAAGATCATCTATTTGTAATTCTGCATGTTGTGTTTGCGGGGATTCGATGGATATTGATATGCTATTTCAGATTGATTATTGATTCTATCATGTCTTTGTTATTTGAGATATTGCATCCTTTCCATTGTTAGTAGCTATCTTGGCCAAGTAGATGCTAGCAACTCCAAGAGTTAGTATTTATGCTCGATAGTGGGTTCATGCCTCTGGTAATCTGGGGAAGTGACAGAAATCTCTAAGGTACTAGATGTGCTATTGCTACTAGGGAGAAAACAACAATCCTTTGTTCATAGAACAATCGTATTGTTTACTTTACACGTAGTTCGTAAAGCAATAATCTGTTTCTTGCAACTTAATACTGGAGGGGGTTCGGATGATAACTTGAAGGTGGATTATTAGTCATAGATGCAGTTGGATGGAGGTCTATGTATTATGTTGTAATGCCCAATCAAGTCTCAAAGGAGTCAAGATGATTAGTATATTCATGTATTGCTTTTTCGGTGTTTGTCAATTGCCCCGCTGTAATTTGTTCACCCAGCATGTTATCTATCTAAGGAGAGCCACCTCTAGTGAACTATGGATCCCGGTCCTTTTACTTTACATACAATCTACAATCTTTTACTGCTTTGTGTTTACTTTCTGCAAACTTTTACTTCTTTCCATTCGATACGTTTAATCCTTTGTTTTCTGCAAAACACGGTGATATTGACAACCTCATCGCAAGTTGGGGACAAAGTTCTGTGGTTGTGTTGTGCAGGTCTCCACGTTGCTACTAGCACCAGTAGTGCGCCCTACCAAAGCTCAGCTAGTAACACCTTTGGGGTGTTTCCTTGCTTCTACTGGTTCGATTAAACCTTGGTTTCATAACTGAGGGAAAACTTGCTGTTGTATTCATCGTACCTTCCTCTTGGGGTTCCCAACGAACTCTACGTCGAAAGTCAAGCGCATCAAGATTTTCTGGCGCCGTTGCTGGGGAGTCAAGGACATCTTCACAAGGGGAGTCCCTCATAACCAATCTCTTTACTTTGTTGTTTTTGTTTTGCTTAGTTTTCTTTTTTCTTTGTTTGCTTGTTTTGTTCTTCAAAAAAAAACACAAAAAAATTAGTTTCACTTGTTTTGCTTTCTTACTTGAAAAACACAAAAAAATAAGTCTCCTTTAGTAGTCACCTCTCCCTTAGCTCACCATGTTGATCCCTACATTCACCCTGAAAGACCTTCCAATTGGTAGTGGTTCTATAATTGGGAAAGATAACATTGAAGAATTTTTTAATCATGTTAGTAAGCATGAAGATACCGAGGATAGATCCCTTGTAGAACTTGCTCCAAACTATGAGATTGCTGCAACTTCTTTAATTCACATGTTAGAAGCTAGGTTTGTTAACCTCAACCCCTTAATGCAAGTAATGTTTCTTAAGCTTAAAGAAATTGAAGACCCTGAAAAGAGGGATTTTATTCTAGAAACTTTGTTTAAGGAGTTCTATGATGTTGCCAAAGAAGCTAGAAAAGTTTTTGAACGTTTCAATATGCTAGGCTCATGTGTAGATGTTGTTGGTACACGAGGAAAGATGAACAAAACTGAACCTAATGGGGAGGAACCTAAGATACCAATACCTTTTAAACTAGTAGCAATACATGATGCCATAGAAAATAATCTTGATTGGATTGTTCCTGCAAACCCTTTTGATGAGAATAGTGAACCTAAGAGCATTGAGAGAGGATCCTCTAGATCTTACTTGGATGATATACCTTGCCTTGTTGAAAATATTTCTGGTATTGATCTTAATGCTTCTTCATTTGAGAACACTTTATTCTTTCTTTGCTTCTTATGCCTAACTTAAAGGCGTTAAAGAAAAGTACTTGTTGAGAGATAACCCAAGAGTTTTAGAAGAGTCTTTGAAGTTATGAACTCTGTAATAACCTCTCCTTATCCTTTTTATTTGCTTTTTGTGCCAGGAGTAACCTCTAATGAGAGTGAAGTAATGATTGGGAAAGTTGCTGTCCCGAAACAGATTTCTGTGCTTCACTGTAAAAATTCCTCAGAGAGGTCTGTACGTCGGATTGAGCTGTATGTTTTTGTGTTTCTGACCCATGTTGTTATCTAACTTTCTTTAGATTAACACTTTTTGATTTGATCAACATAAGTTCTTCTAAAAAATTCATCTTTACCTACTGGTCTGTTTTGACAGATTTCTGCTCTTTTCTGCATTTGCTTCTTGTTAGTTCCTTCTTGAGTTCCTTTGGGGAATTGAGCTTTTTGAGGGAAGTGCTACAGTAGCTAGTGTTCTAATGGAAGTTTATTTGGTGTTATAACTGAACCTTGAGACTTATTTATCTTAAGTGCACTAATGTTGCTAATGAGATTGTGTGAAGTTTTGTATGAAGGAAAATTTTCAGGTGTAAGGAAGGAATGAGTAATGAGATGAAGGATGGACTAAAGCTCAAGCTTGGGGATGCCACGCGTGTCACCCCAAGAAATATACAATAAGTACAAGCGTCAAACCTTGTGGATGCCCAAGGCATCCCCTTCTTCATCAATAAAAATCCCAGGTTTCTTCCAAACGCTTCATTTTTACTGTTTCATACACAGTTGTGTTTTTCTTGGAGCGTCTTCTTTTTCGTTTTTGTTT
The DNA here is from genome assembly GCA_910589775.1 of Avena eriantha. NCBI lineage: Eukaryota > Viridiplantae > Streptophyta > Magnoliopsida > Poales > Poaceae > Avena > Avena eriantha. Next base: position 327,717,509 of record OU342741.1, on the reverse strand, counting down.
TGGTTTTAGTTTGCTTGGTTTGCTTAGTTTTCTGAATAAATTGGTTGGACCCCCTCTTTCACACTTTGGTTTGCGAATAGTTTGGCTTGGTTTGGAAAAGAGTAGGAAAGTTCAAACTTATGTGGTAAAAAGAGCTCGTTTTTGACTGTGGCCTATGCTTTGTCATGCCATGCTTGATATTGTTTTGGCTTTATGCTTAGTATTCTTTGCTGTAGCATGACTTGTTAAAAACAATTGAGATTGCTTAATGTGCCTTGGATGAATCATGCGTGTTTTAGCATATTGAAGCATAGTATAGTGGTATTCTGCTTTGATCCTTTATTTGGGTTGACTTGGCACAGGCTCACACCATGTTATGACTATCTCAAGTCACCATAGCCTTTATGATCCTTTAGTTTTAACTTGTAGTATCACTTTATGCTTTGATCAATGATGTTTTGTCGCTCTGCATGATTATGGCCATTATTGCTCTCTTAGTTTGTCGCTCCCAGTCTTTTGCTAGCCTCCACAACCAAGTATGAGTTCCACTCGTGCATCCAACTCCCTAAACCAAGTTATTCCAAAGAGTCCACCATATCTACCTTCTAGCCTATGATATTCCAAGTATATTCATGCTTTTGTTTACCTTCCACTTGTTATGAAAAAACTAGTGATTAAAGCTCTCACGAACTTGATGGCACACTTTACTTTACTTGCCCTTAATAAACTTGAACCATTGTGTCTTCTATGTTGTATATGCTTGCACTTATTTGTCAGGAATTAACAAAACCATGCTTTCATGGGGAACGCTTCCAACATTGCACTTGGTACTTGTACCTAGTTGATATCATGCTCTTTTGTATATGGGTGTCGTCGGTGTGAAATGAAAGGGGAGCTTGTAAGTCCATGGAGTTATGTCTATGTGTTAGAGAAACGCCTGGGCCGCTGGTCTAATCCATGCTGACATGGTGGAAACCTGAAGTGTAACCATAATGAGTTGTCTATGAAGCATTCTTCTTATAAAAAAAGAGTCCTATATTGAGAAAAAAGAGAAAAGAAAAAAAAGAGATACTATGAATAGAGGAAAGAGAGAAAAAAGCACTATATTCCCATGGTAAATAAGAAGAATGCTGAGATGCTCGTTGTCTGCTTGCCTTGTCATTTTGATATGGGGATTCTTCCGTATCATCGGGCAAGGGGTACCCCGTTGGCGGTTCTCAATGATACACATGTACTTACGATGACAAGAACTTACCGGTGACTAAACTTGAGTAGCATGAGGAGCGGCCCTCGTATACAAGGGACATGAGATTTCTGACTTATACTTCGTCAAGCATGTACACCATAGTTTGTTCACTTTAACCTTAATCAGTTGAAGATTCTTATGATAGGGGCAATGAGAGCTAAAAGCTATAAGTACCATAATTTTTTGGATGCTCTTTATGAGACTGGAATCCCTACTTCCTTTTACAAAAGGCCTTTCTTCCACCATTATATTGAGTCTCCACCTTCTATCTTTATGCACCTACTTTGAGAGCATAGTGGCCATTCTTAGTTCTATGTTCATTGTCCCAAGACTAGTTGATTGATGCATAACTTGTTATTGCTTGTTTGAAACTATTGTATCTAGTCACTCTTATGAACTTTGAAGGTGTCCTATGCATTTATATTTGCTACTCTATTGAGGGACAAGCTGGATACTATCATGCTATGTTTTCTTTATGTGAAACAAACGAACGTCTTGCAAAGCATGTTATTCATGAATCTTTTGTTTGTGCCTTTTCATGTTGCATCATAGTTTCTTTGCTTATTGATAGAACTTTGTCTTTCATGTTATGATTGAAGTACTATGATCCCAGCTTTGAATGTTCTGCAAATACTTTGATCAAGTCTTTGATGGTGCATGTCACCTCAAAAATTATTTCTTTTTATCACTTACCTACTCGAGGACGAGCAGGTGTTAAGCTTGGAGATGCTGATACATTGCAAATGTATCTATAATTTTTGATGTTCCATGCTTGGTTTTATCCACTTTCTTGTGTTTTGTTCCAACTTTGGAGTACTTTTCATATGATTTCTTGGACTAACCTATTAACAAGAGCCACAGTGCCAGCTTCCTGTTTTCTGCTGTTTTTGTTTCCAGGAAAGTCAGAAAATGAATATTCTCAGAATTAGCCTGGACAAAAGCCAAAGTGCCTATTTTTCTAGAAGAGATCAAGTGCCATAATACGAGATGGAGAAGGGCCAGGGGCCGGCCACACCACCTAGCGGCGCGGCCAGGCTGGGCCCGCGCTAGGGGGTGGTGTGGTGGCTCCCGGCACCCCCTCGGCCTCTCCTTCCGCCTATAAGTTGTCCTCGGGACGAAAACCCTAAGTACCCGATCAAAAATCCACGAAAGAGTCTGTAGCCGCCGTCATCTCCATCCCTAGATCGGGAGGGATCTGAAGCTCTTCTCGGCACCCTGCCGGAGAGGGGAATTCACCCTAGAGGCCTTCTTCATCACCATCCAAGCCTCTGGCGTGATGCGTGAGTAGTTCATCCTTGGACTACGGATCCATGTAGTAGCTAGATGGCTGGTTTCTCCTCCTTTGTGCTTTCATGTTTTGATCTTGTGAGCGCCGTTCATGATCAAGATCATCTATTTGTAATTCATACATGTTGTGTTTGCGGGGATCCGATGGATATTGAGATGTTATTTCAGATTGATTATTGATTCTATCATGTCTTTGTTATTTGAGATCTTGCATGCTTTCTGTTGTTAGTAGCTATCTTGGACAAGTAGATGCTAGCAACTCCAAGAGTTAGTATTTATGCTCGATAGTGGGTTCATGCCTCTGGTAATCTAGGGAAGTGACAGAAATCTCTAAGGTACTAGATGTGCTGTTGCTACTAGGGAGAAAACAACAATCCTTTGTTCATAGAACAATCGTATTGTTTACTTTACACGCAGTTCGTAAAGCAATAATCTGTTGCTTGCAACTTAATACTGGAGGGGGTTCGGATGATAAGATGAAGGTGGATTATTAGTCATAGATGCAGTTGGATGGAGGTCTATGTATTATGTTGTAATGCCCAATCAAGTCTCAAAGGAGTCAAGATGATTAGTATATGTATGTATTGCTTTCTCAGTGTTTGTTAGTTGCCCTGCTGTAATTTGTTCACCCAGCATGTTATCTATCTAAGGAGAGCCACCTCTAGGGAACTATGGATCCTGGTCCTTTTACTTTACATACAATCTAGAATCTTTTACTACGTTGTGTTTACTTTCTGCAAACTTTTACTTCTTTCCATTCGATATGTTTAATCCTTTGTTTTCCGCAAAACACGGTGAGATTGACAACCTCATCGCAAGTTGGGGACAAAGTTCTGTGGTTGTGTTGTGCAGGTCTCCACGTTGCTACTAGCACCGGTAGTGCGCCCTGCCAAAGCTCAGCTAGTAACACCTTTGGGGTTTTTTCTTGCTCCTATTGGTTCGATTAAACCTTGGTTTTATAACTGAGGGAAAACTTGCTGCTGTATTCATCATACCTTCCTCTTGGGGTTCCCAACGAGCTCTATGTCGAAAGTCGAGTGCATTAGTGCTCACTAACGGAGCTGTTCTCCTCCATCATGCAGCTAAAGAACTTTTTAGAAGCATTATAACTCTCTACGGCAGCATGGGTATCGAAAATCATTTTCAATTCTCCCATGGTATCAAAGGCATTGCCATTTTCGAAACGCATGCGAAGTTCTGGCTCTAGCCCATACAGTATGACGCAATGAACTAAGTTGTGGTTCTCCTGACGAGTTATATAGACATTCTTTTCCTAGTCAGGGGTATCAGGAGCTAGTGGGGGGCCTAGCGGCGCCTCTAGCACATATTGCTTTTGTGCAGCAGTGAGAAGAATCCTCAAATTCATAGCCCAGTTGGTGAAGTTGCTACCATTCACAACATGTTTCTCTTTCTCCATGAACACATTGAAATTAAAAGCAGGTGGTGCCATCTACAACAAAATTTGTAAAGTTCATTTAGACTAAGTTTATGATAGAGTGAGTTCAACTAATACAAATTACTAATGAACTCCCACTCAAAAACGACATCCCTCGTTTGTTTTGGTGATTACATGAACCAAATCCACTACACCAAGTCCGATCATCACGTGAGTCGGTGTAGCTTCAAAGGCGAGCATCTATATGGGCATCATATCAACTATATGACTCATGCTTAACCTTTCGGTCCGTGTTCCGAGGCCATGTCTGTACATGCTAGGCTCTCCAAGTAAGAACCTTAGTATTCACGTGTGTAAAACTGTCTTACACCCGTTTATATGAAAGCGTAGAGTCAAGTACACCCGATCATCACGTGATGTCTCGAAACACGATCCACAGAACGGTGCATACTTAAGGAAGAACACATTTTATCTTGATATCTAAATGAGGGATCACCTTACAATGCTACAAAAAGCGCCAAACTAGCAGCATAAGATGCTAACATCTAATGTGTAAAGTGAGATGATATGGTCCATGCATTTGATCTCAATCATTTGCATCGTGGTATGATCTCTATCATTCCTTTGTGTGTAAGGCCAAGGTCTATGGAACTTACACGTTGAGTGTGTTGTAAGAGTATCTATCATACATCTACTTACAACAATACCATATCAAGACACTAGCCCAACAACGATCTAAACTAGACGCCTCTAATTTATCAATTGCAAGTTTTACGTGGCTTAGAACTTTCTGAGATAGAATCGGTCTTACCTACAAACATGAACCACAACGAGGATAACCAAGTTATTAGCAACATGTTGTAAATCAGATATTGACTATAGTAGGAGAGACAAACACCCGCCAACCACTTATGCAAAACAAGTTGCATGTCAGTCGTGGAACCGGTCTCATGTACGATGACATGTAAGGTTGGTCGGGGCCGCTTCATCCCACTATGCCACCAATATCCAAAATACATAGAAGATGCAATGACATGATCATCATCGCCCACATATAAACATATGTGTACTACCCGTGCAAAGCACCTACGCATAGATCAGGCTCTTATACCACTATTGGGTCCACAGCATAGAAAACAAAAATTTTCCTACGATGAGAACTATGCGCCAAGATCTATCTACTAGATACAGAGCAACTGGTGGACATACATCCATGGAGAAATTACCCTCGAAGACAATGAGTTCTGTTAATGAGTAGGAACTCGTGGTTGATGTAGTCGTACACTTGCCGATCTCAAGATCGTGTGGAAGTCCGAGCGCCACAAATCAGCAGCGCATCCGTCCTCGCACACACGTTCAAGCCACTGGACAACCTCCACCTCCTCACTCCAGCGATGCAGCGGAAGCATCAACTCCTTCTAGACGAAATGCCACCAGGAACATGTATCTCGCTAATCCGAGACCATGGGGGAATAATTCTAGAGGGGGAGAGAGATCCTTCACGAGGAGGTGTGAGGAAGAAGGAGGAAGAGGGAGGCCTTTTATAGGAGGAGGGGGTGCCCCTCCCCATGGCCGGCGCCTCATGGGGGGTGACCCCTCACCTCCCCCATTCATGTGGTGGTAACACCATGACATTAAAATGCCCCTTCACATTCTCTTTTAAAGTCTCCACTTTAAATGCATTAAAATTCTCTAATTTTAATGCTCTCTCATTTAATAAAACTCTTTTATTAAATTTATTCAGAATTTTGTTAATTACTTTAATTAATAGACATTCACATAAAACCCCTTGCAACATTTCAATATCACATGCAGATTCACTTTCTGCAATTTCACCCGAAACAATTCCGGTTTCTATCGAAACAATTCCTGCGCTTTGCAATCCTTTCGTCTGAAACATATGTGCTCCAAAATGGTGTCCGGTAACCCTTAAGTGTGTCACGCTACGGTTCGCGAATAATGCAGACATGATTGAGACTCCTCTCGGATTAATAATCAGAAGCAGGACCTGGAGATCCATACTGACTCCTGCACATTCAACGATGACTTCTGTGATCGTGAGAACCTTTAACGCTAGTAACTTAATCCCTTTGTCTCATGATATAATACATGTCCGAGATTCGATCATCGGTATCCAAATACCTAGTTTGATCTCGTTACCGACATGCACTCTTTTCTCGTTCCCGTGATATAACATTCTAGTGATCACATCACTTGCTTGCAAGCTATCTTAATGTGATATCACCAAGAGGGTCCAGAGTATATCTATCCATCATCAGGATTGACAAATTCTACTCTTGATCCATGAGCCTCAACATAACACCTTCGTGGCACTAAACCCATCTTTAAAGTCACCCTGTTATGGTGTGACGTTTGATGTTATCAAGATACTCTTCTGGTGTTAGCAATTGACATGATCTCATGGTCTAAGGATAAAGATTACTTCGTATGATGTTATATCAATATAAACATAATGACTTGATCATAATTCTATACTTCGGATGAATGTTCATCACATCATTTCACAAATGTTGTGACCTTGTTATTAACAACATCCAATGTCCATGATCAGGAAACCTTGATCATCTTGTTAATCAACAAGCTAGTCTATAAGAGAGGCATAACTAGGAACCCTTTTTGTTTATTGAACACACATGTATTGATGTTTCCGATCAATACAATTATAGCATGCAAAATAAACATCTATCATATACGAGGAATACATAATAACAACTTTATTATTGCCTCTCAAGGCATATTTCCTTCAATAGGTCCATACATTTAGCACGAAGCACCCTAAAATTAAGGAGGGAAAACAGTCGCGTCGGCTCCTTCTTGAGAGAGCAGCTTATCGAGCCATACTCTTCACACTATTTACTCTTCGATTGTTTTCAAAATATGTCAAAATTTGTCTGCATACAAATTCCTGGATATGGGATCATCATCAACATAAAGTATGAAGTAGAGATGGCCATCACCTTGGTCGTTCGGCTTGAAATCCAAGAATGTTCATACTCATTGATAACTTAGCTTGAATTCGTTTAAATTTTACCACTTACTTTGAACGGTGGGAGTACATGTTATATCACGGACCTAAAAAGGGGAAAATTACATAGGTCCGTACATTTAGCATGAAGCACCATAAAATTAAGCAAGGAAAATAGTAGGGTTCGGCTCCTTCTCGAGAGAGCAGCTGATCAACCCATACTAGCTCTTCATACTACTTGTTCTTCGATTGTTTTCAAGATATGGCTAAATTTGGCAGCGTGCAAATTCTCGGATATGGGATCTCATCAACATAAACTATGATGTAGATATGGCCACGACCTTGGTCGTTCGGCTTGAAATCCGAGAATATTCATACTCATGTTTATCTTCAAAAAATTGTCAAAACTAATGTTTCTTTCTTGATGGAAAGTAGTAAATGTAAGAGCACGCCGTGCAGATTCTTTTATTGTTAACATTATATTTTGTTTGATTCTTTTCAAAAAAATGTCGATTTTTTATACATGCAATTTATTAGAAAGAAGTTGAATCTTAAAAACATGGTGGTTTTTGATATATTAAATGCGCTGGTGGGTACCTCCAAAAGATATTTGTAGAACTTTGAGAGCATATTCTACCACTTATACTTTTTGGTTAAAATTTTACCTAACATTGGAAAATCATATTAAACTCATTTAAATGGGTGAAGTTAGCTAGGAAGCTTAAGAACTCATAAAACTTGGTAATATAAGTGAAACAAGGTCCAAACTTTGCCTAGGAATAAACTTGGGCAAATTAGCTTAAACTCATTTATTTTTTATTGTTTTCGAATCAAGGTCATTTTTTCTACATGAAAGTAGAAAATTACATAGTGGTCCATACATTTAGCACAAAGGGCCCTAAAATTTAGAAAGTAAAAGTAGTCGGATCTTGCTCCTTCTCGAGTGAGAAGCTGAGCCATACCCTTCGTAGTACTGTACTTGCCTCACCCAAAAAAATCCTTAATTTCGAAGCAGCATGCTGCTGATGTGCTTGGTGCTTCCTGTTTGTGGGGTGTGAAATAGAACGAGAATGGAGTACTGTGGAGTACTAGTAGGAAAGCTGTCCAGATCATAATGAAGTGCATCGAATGAGATAGGACGTACTGCTTATAGTAAGAAAAGTTGGCTTTTACAACGGACAATTTTCGAGGTTGAAGTCCCATTTTTCGTGGTTAAAAAGTCTTCTATGACGGATGGCCTTCGTGGTAATAGCCCCGTCACAAAAGAATCTAGTATGGTTTTTTTCTGACAATGGCGGATCGCACCCTTCAGCCACAAAAACTTATTCCATTGTAGATCTGTTCGCCGGCCGCGTTGACCGCTGTCGTCATGAAAACTACCATGTGGCAGACACTGTTAACTCCCTGTTACCACCGTTAACGGTCACATAAAACATGGTAGAAGCCTGACCCAACCATGGCCTGCTAATTATTAAGTGGGCCGGCACATGAGGAGATCCCAATCAGATTATGGTCCTTTACTGTTTCTTCCTGCACTGTTGAAATTGGGCCCAATAATGCAACAAGCTGCGACCCGCGAACTTCCGGACACAATACTATTTTTGCCTACAGAAGGCCCACATTGGTCGAATACTGTGCGACTCGTTAGTAGCCTGTGTCAAGTCGGTCTGATACTGTTAAGGCCTACGGTCGACCCATTACTATTCTCAAAGCTCGTCGTCGGCCGTCCACTAATGGTCATTCTTTGAGAAGGTCCATTACTGTTCTGGCATTTTATCGTTCCAACCATCAACTATTTAGGCCACAAGTGACCTATTACTGTTCTAGTCTAGTACTGTTCTGGCATGGCAATATTGTCAGCCTATTACTATTCTTGTCTGGTAAAAATTTTCGGCCTACTACGGTTCTGGCCTTTGACTGTTCTGGTCCATTACTATTATGGTCCTTCACTATTCTGGTGTCAACCCCCAGATTTTTAATCCCAGATACCTGTTATGCCATACATCGCAATCCCAGGATTACCATTTTTGTGAGATATAACATAATTGGTACCAAAGTACATCATCCATTACAAACCATAATAAAGGTCTTACAAATAAGGGATCTCATGATCCAGTCTTAATACAATCAAAGCAGCAGAAAATAAAGGTAGTAGGGGCTCCATCTTCAGGGTCACAAGCAATGCTGACGATGGGAGATGATCCTAGTTGTCATAGACCTCCTGCCATCCATCCTCCTGGTAGTCCTCCTCATAGTCTGGCCACGGCAATAGCCAGGGACAAAGCTATGAGTACTCTTTAAGTACTCGCAAATTATCACTAACAAGTAAGATAGTTCTAGTAGGAATCTTAAGCTCTAGGTTTATTTGCAAAAAGCCAGGTTTATTTCATCCTGAGTTCAGAAGTAAAGAAACTAGTTTAATTTTTTACATCACCTAAGTGGGAACCTAGTTTTCATGTCCACAACCTTGTTGTGGTCAAGTCAAAGTCATAGTTCAATTCAAAAGTCGTTTTGAAAACATCTGACAACGGAACCGTATGGTCACACCAACTGTCCATAACCGCGGACACGGCTATTTGAATAGTTTGACACTCTGCAGAGGTGGTACACTTTCACCACAAAATTTTATACATCCATCAGGGATAACCGGGAATCATCATACTTAGTATGCGGATACTCAATCCTAACCTTTCAATTACACACTCTAGTATAGGCACCTCCCCTATGAGCTTGGCCTCCCATCCATGGCCATCTGCCATCCTGGGCACTACATAGGTGGACTTTCATACTCACGAGGTAGCATCAGCTCAACCTCTTTCCGCAAAGGAACCCATACTAAGGCATATAAACTTCTAGTTAAGCCCTACCCAATTCGTGTATTGTGGTTGTACGATAAAATTGGAATGGTATCGCATCCGAACCCAACCATTAGTTTTTATAAAGGTCTAAGGCTCATGCTTCGAGGTTTTATCATCAAATCCTTTTGTGTTCATAACACATGTCAAAACATTTCAATAGAATGAATCCTCATTTCAATAGAATGAATCCTCATTTCAAGGTTTTCATAATCATTTTCACCAAGTATTCCCATCTAAGTGATTAGTAGTAGTTTAGCACTAGCAACTAGTAATGAGGGTGTCACTAATAAGGGGTGTTAATCAAGTGTAGCTATCCAAATCTAGTTTCATGCTTTTTAATGGCATCTAAATATAAGTACTTAGGTCTAGTTTTATACTCTTTATGGTATCTATCCTATTTTTCCAATACTCACAAAGCACTAACTAAAAGTAAAGAACTTTGGTAACAAGTAAAAGAATAAAACTTGCAAGTAAAACTTGGGATTGGTATAATCAAAGTTGTATAACCAAAGCATGCCTAATGCATCTTGCATAGGTTATCAAGTTTGCAAGTGTTAGCTTGCATAGGTATGAAACTTGCAAGTGTTAGATTGCATAGGTATGAAACTTGCAAGTGTTAGCTTGCATAGGTGTGAAACTTGCAAGTAAAACTTGGGATTGGTATAATCAAAGTTGTATAACCAAAGCATGCCTAATGCATCTTGCATAGGTTATCAAGTTTGCAAGTGTTAGCTTGCATAGGTATGAAACTTGCAAGTGTTAGCTTGCCTTGAGTAGTGAAGTGGTTGAAGTTCTCTTCTTCTTTTTGGTAGTACTCCTCCTCCTCGTATCCCGGGTCAGTACTATCGTCTATAAATGAATACGAGGTACACAATCACCAAACAATACTTAACTACTTCTATTTTGCACACTAAGGCTCACACTAGATGATCTAGCATCAGCACAAACATCACATGAAATAAAGAACTAATCTTGTTTATCTTATTTTTAGAAAAGTAATTTCTGCCCATTGAAAATACTTAAGATTTAATATTCTCCAATTAAAATATGGGATCATGTTGACACATGTCATCACCACATATTCTAATACTTGGGAATGTGATTTAAAGTGGTGGTTATATTTTATAAAGTTTAAAATTTCTATTTAATACAATTAAAGTGACTAGAAATGCCTATATAGCATTCTTTTATTACTAGTCCAATGTCACTGCATGTAAACCTACATATTTTTACATATTCAGATAGATCTTGTCAAATGTGATTTTTGCGAGTTGGAAACAGCTCAAAAGCATTTATGGTTGAATTTTGAAAAATGTTTGAAGGTGGAAAAGTCTCTGTCTTGTTATTTTTACTATAGCTGATCTATAATTTCAAATGATTTGAATCCAACAGGCTTGGATAGAGAATTTGAATACCTTTCTAACAAAATTGGAATCATGCAATTTGGTTCAGTGAATATCTTTGAATTGATTTTTGAGTCTATTGACAGAATCTAGTTTTAACTAAATTCGAAAAAGTTTATTTGAATTGACGGGCTCTGCACGGGAAACTAACTGGGCCGACCCAACTGCACAGCGCTAGCGCAGCGGGCTGCTGACAGGATGGTCCCACGCGTCAGTGACTAAACTAAACCGAAACGGTATCTTTCAATCTCAGCCCTACGATTAGAAGTAAGATGTACGGCCGAGGTTCGTCGTCGCCGACGAACAGCTCCGGTGAGATTCTAACCCTAACACGGCGATGGGGGTCGTGTGAGGCTCACCTGGGCTCTAGCTAAGGTTGGTGATGGGGGCGAACGACGTTGTAGACGACGATGGTTCGAATGGTGGTCGTGGTGGCTCCTGGGGCGGCTCCAATCAACGACACCCTTCCTTCAGTGCAGCGGGGGGCTCCGGTGGAATTCTGGCGATGTGGTGCTCGCCTTGCTCTGGGGAGAGGTGTGGGAGGTGTTTGAGAGAGAGGAGAGTGAGATGGTGTGGCGAATTGGAGCTGGGCAGCCACTATTTATACAACGACGAGAGGGACAGAGCGGGATGGCTCGGGCTCGTCGGTGATGGTGATACATGGGGCTAGCGACATGGCTAAGGGTAGGGGTCGACGTGGTGCTTCAGGGCGGTCATCATGCGAGTGATGGCGTGTCAAGGGGCGGTCGAGAACGGTCGGGAACGATCGGTGCTCTAGGCGAAAACGGTGGCTATCGATATGGCGCACAGTGGCTACGGTCCACGCGGCGGCAAACGGGCATGTCTGGGGGGTAGTTAGGGTCACGGCGAGTGCGGGCACGCACGGTGAGGGTGAGGCGCGACGTGTGTGCACGTGTCGACTGCGGCGCTTTGGACCGCTCTCGGCATGGCAGGCAGAGGAATGGGCACGACGCTTGTGGGTGGTCCACGGCAGGTGTGCGGTCGAGGGGTGGACAGAGGGTGGCGGTGGACGGTCGCCTATCTCCTGGACATCGTGGGAGAGGGCGGCGCTGGCTATGGCGAGTTGTCGTTGGTCGACCGGCGTGGTGAGCTTGGGCAGCGCGGCACTGCCGCGAACGGCAAAGGGGGGGCTGGTTTGCTGTGCTGCTAGGCACTAAGGGAGACCAAGGGAGTGAAATGAGGGGCTAGTGGTAAGTCAGCACTGCTGAGAACATTAGAAGTTAGGGAAGTGTTTTCTGTGTCTGCCAAGTGCTCAACCAATTGGCCGCATGAACACAAGATTTGAATTTTTGGCTAAATTTTGGTGAGTGTGTTTGTCACATGCTTGAGTGTTTATGGTTGCTTGGGTTTGCCAAGGTGAATTGATTAGAGTGGTTTTTGAAAAATGGTGATCTATGCATATGACCTTGATTCAATTTTGCAATGTCCTTTAAATAGATTTGGAATTTGTTTCTGTTGATTTGTAAAGTGGGCTTGGGTTCACTCTTACTTGGTCTAGCAAGGGGTGAAAAGAATTGAGAAAGTTTCTATTAGAAATATTTTACTAGAGAGACCCAAAGTAGGCTAGTGGTTAATTTTGGTCAAAATGACCATTTGATCATATGATTCATATTTGAATTTCCTTTCTTTGGATTTTGTTTGTAATTGGCCTATATGATGTAGTATTAGTCTTTAAACCATTCCTTCTCATTTGTAGCAATCAAACATGGCAATTGCACTCATTCACATACTAATGCAATTCACACATAAACTCATATTAGATTTAATAAGAAAAGTTTTTGTTAACCCTAAACTTGTGTGATTAGAACTTGATAATATTGATTAACATTTTTGGGCCGTTACAAACCTTCCCTCCTTAAACAAAATCTCATCCCGAGATTTAAGAAGAACTAGGAACTAAAGAGATTTGGAAACTCAGTCATAATGTAAGATTCTCGCTCCCAAGTAGCTTCTTCTTCAGTATGGTTGCTCCATTGGATTCTGAGAAACTTGATACTCTGGGTCCTGGTGGTTCTAAAGGCTTCTTCCAAAATACGAATGGGTACTTCATGATAGGTTAGATCCTTGTTGATATCTATGGCTTGGTGATCGATGTTCTTGAAAACTTTGGTCTTCTCCGGAACTTCTAGGTGATACATTGCAAACGTATCCATAATTTTTATGTTCCATACTTGGTTTTATCTACTTTCTTATGTTTTGTCCACACTTTGGAGTACTTTTCATACGATTTTTTGGACTAACCTATTAACAAGAGCCACAGTGCCAGCTGCCAGTTTTCTGCTGTTTTTGGTTCCAGGAAAGTCAGAAAATGAATATTCTCGGAATTGGACGGGACAAAAGCCAAAGTTAGTTTTTCACCGAGGGACACTAGGAGCCAGAATATGAGACGGGGAGGGGCTAGGGCCCGGCCACACCACGTGGCCGCGCAGGCCAGGCTCGGCCACGCCAGGGGTGGTCTGGCCGCCCCAGGCACCCCCTCGGCCTCCCTCTTCGCCTATAAGTTGCCTCCTGACCTATAAACCCAGGAGGGTTCGACGTTTTTCCAGAAAGAGTTCCGTTGCGCCGCCACCACCAGATTCTATGATTCGGAACCAGAAACTCCGTTCTGGCACCCTGCCGGGACGGGGAATTGGAAGAGATCATCGCCATCATCATCACCATCGCTTCTCCATCGACCATCCATGTTTCCCCCATCTATGAGTGAGTAAATCCCCCGCTGTAGGCTATGGGGATGGTAGGGATTGGATGAGATCATTCATGTAATGGCATCAGATTGTTAGGGAATGGTGCCTAGTATCTTTTATTAGTGCTTTTTGACTTTGTTGCAACTTGTTATGCTTAATGCTTGTCACTAGGGCCCGAGTGCCATGATTTCAGATCTGAACATGTTATTGATTCATTATGATAGTATTGTTTATGGTCTTACCTGCAAGTTGTATACACACATTGTTGTCCGGAACCAAAGGCCCCGAAGTGACAACACTCTGGATAACTGGAGGGAATGGCTTTGGTGTGAGGATCACATGTGTTCACGGAGTGTTACTGCTTTGCTCCGGTGCTCTATTGAAAGGAGCACCTTAATTGCAAGTAGTTCCCTTGAGTCCCTGCTGCAAACGGGCTGGATGGACAAAAGATGTTGTGCAAGTTCTCATTGCGAGCATGTATGACTATATATGGAACACATGCCTATGATTATCTAGTACTTGGATGCTTTATCTTATTTATCTGCAAATGCCCTATGTTCTGATTGCTATATGAATTGTCTTGTCCATGCAACACCCGTCCATCCATCCCTATGCCTACCGCACTCGAATCCTACTGTTTACTGCTACTGTCTTTACTTTTACTACTTCTATTACTTTACTATTGTTACTACAAAACTATTGCTACTGATAAACTGCTATGAGCAAGATTGTTTCTAGGTGTAGATGAATTGACAACTTAGTTGTTAAGGCATATAAATATTCTTTGGCTCCCCTTGTGTCGAATCAATAAATCGGGTTTCACTTCCCTCGAAAATACTGCGATACACCCCCTATACTTGTGGGTCATCAAGACTATTTTCTGGCGCCGTTGCCGGGGAGCATAGCTTTATTTATCAAGTCCACTTGGAATCACTATTGTTCAAGCATAATCATAACCAATCTCTTTACTTTGTTATTTTTGTTTTGCTTAGTTTATTTCCGCCTTGTTTGCTTGTTTCTTTATCAAAAATACAAAAAAATAGTTCCTACTCTAGTTGTTATTTTCGTTGGTCTGTTGTTGTCTTGCTTTATCATGCTTTCTATCAATGGCTGGTTTCTTTGGAACTGAATCTTATTGGCAAGGTGGGTTCACGGAAGAACAAAAATATTATTATAAGGAACATCACTTGTCACAAAAAGGGAAACACTTATGGGAACAAATTGATAAGTCATATACCATTGCTATAAACGTGTGCTCTACCTATAATGTTACTTATTTCTTTGATAAATCTTGTTGCTGTAGGAGTTACAAACACCTCCCTTTTCAGTGTGAGTATAATGATGATGTTACCATATCTTCTTATGTTAAAGAAAATTATGACTTTTATGATGTGGAACAAATTGAGGAATTTATTGCTTGGAAGGGTGCATTTGAACTTGCTAGTTTACTTGAAAATATTGATGATTCACCTTATAAATATGAGGTTTATGATATACTTAAATTTTTCTTTGATAATTACAAGGAAGAAAATGGCTATATTCTTGAATATATTAATAGATGCTTTCCACAAATGGAAGAGACTAATGCCTTGCAGGATCTTATGGAAGAAGAGATTGATGAACCTGAAATCTCATTAGATGAAAAAGAGGCAGAGAGTGATGAACAAAATGAGGAAGAATGGATTAGCTGCCCATGCCTACCTTCTAATGAGAGTAGCTCTTTATCCCTTACATTATTTGATTGTCCCCCATGCTTACCAAAGGAGGATGAATGTTATGCTCATGTTATCTGTGATAATCCTTTATTTGTGACTAACTTCGAGATGCATGGTACTAAAGAGTTTTGCTTAGAAATTGTTTATGATAAAGCTCTAGACGATGGTCCTATATTTAATGATCAGTCATCTTGTTATAGAATTGTTAAAAGTGGGTTTGAAGGTTTTAATCCCACTATTTTTGATCTTGATAAAAATTATGTTTTTGTAGAATATGAAAAGCATGCTTTATGTGATAGTTATATTGTTGAGTTTATTCATGAGGTTACTGAAAATTATTATGAGAGAGGAAAATATGGTTGTAGAAGTTTCCTTGGTATTGAAAGACCTCTCTATGTGCTAAAAGTTTTGAAGTTATTCTTGTTTTATCTTCCTATGCCTATCACTTTGTTCTTTGCGAATTTATTTGCATACAAGATTTCTATGCATAGGAAGTGGGTTAGACTTAAATGTGTTTTGAATTTGCTTCTTGATGGTCTCTTTTACTTCAATTCATATTTCTTATGTGAGCATCCTCTCAAACTATCATGCCTAACTTAAAGGCGTTAAAGAAAAGTACTTATTGGGAGATAACCCAAAAGTTTTAGATGAGTCTTGAAAGTTATTACTTCAGTAATAACCGCTCCTTATCCTTTTTATTTGCTTTTTATGCCAAGAGTAACCTCTAATGAGAGAGAAGTAATGGTTGGGAAAGTTGCTGTCCCGAAACAAATTTTTGTGCTTCACCGTAAAAATTTGTGTAAAATCTCAGTACGTCTTTTTGAGACGTGAATTTTTGTGCTCCTGCGCCAGGGTGTTATCTAACTTTCATTAGTTCAACACTTTTCTATTTGAGCAACAGAAGGTCTTCGAAAAAATTCGTCTTTACCTGCTGGTCTGTTTTGACAGTTTTCTGCCTTTATTTGCATTTGCTTCTTGTTGGTTCCTTTTTAAGTTCTTTTTGGGAATTGAGCTTTTTGAGGAAAGTGATACAGTAGCTTGTGTTTTAATGGAAGTTTTATTGGAGTTGGAACTGAAGCCAAAGACTTATTATCTTGAGTGCACTAATGTTGCTAATAAAGATTGTGTGAAGTTTTGTATGAAGGAAACATTTCATGTGTATGGCAGGAATGAGTAATGAGATGAAGGATGGACTAAAGCTCAAGCTTGGGGATGCCATGTGTGTCACCCCAAGAAATATCCAAGAAGTATAAGCGTCAAAGCTTGGGGATGCCCAAGGCATCCCCTTCTTCATCAATAAAAATCCTAGGTTTCTTCCAAACACTTCATTTTTATTGTTTCATGCACAGCTGTGTTGTTCTTGGAGCGTCTTCTTTTTTGTTTTCGTTTTTCATTTTCTTGGTTTTCGTAGTTTGCTGAATAAATTGGTTGGACCCCCTCTTTCATGCACTGGTTTTCAAATAGTTTGGTTTGGATTGGAAAAGAGTAGGAAAGTTCATGCTTAAGTGGTAAAAAGAGCTTGTTTTTGACTATGGCCTATGCTTTGCCATGCCATGCTTGATATTGATTTGGCTTTATGCTTAGTATCCTTTGCTGTAACATGACTTTTTATAAACAATTGAGATTGCTTAATGTGCCTTTGAAGAATTATGCGTTGTTTTAGCATATTAAAGCATAGTATTGTGGTATTCTCCTTTGATGCTTTATTTGGGTTGACTTGGCACATGCTCACACCATGTTATGACTATCCCAAGTCACCATAGCCTTTATGATACTTTAGTTTTCAACTTGTAGTATCACTTTATGCTTTGATTAATGATGTTTTGTCGCTCTGCGTGATTATGGCCATAATTGCTCTCTGAGTCTGTCGCTCCCAGTCTTTTGCTAGCCTCCATAACAAAGTATGAGTTCCACTCATGCATCCAACTCCTAAAACCAAGTTATTCCAAAGAGTCCACCATACCTACCTATTAGCATATTCTATTCCAAGTATATTCATGTTTTTATCTACCTTCCGAATTAAACTTGTTATGAGAAAACTAGTGATTAAAGCTCTCACGAACTTGATGGCACACTTTACTTTTCTTGCCCTTAATAAAATTGAACCATTGTGTCGTCTATGTTGTATATGCTTGCACTTATTTGTTGGGGAATAGCAGAACCATGTTGTCATGGGGAACGCTTTCAACATTTCACTTGTACTTTGTACCTAGTTGATATCATGCTCTTTTGTATATGGGTGTCGTCGGTGTGAAATGAAAGGGGAGCTTGTAAGTCCATGGAGTTATGTATATGTGTTAGAGAAACGCCTGGGCCGCTGGTCTAATCCATGCTGACATGGTGGAAACCTGCAGCGTAACCATAATGAGTTGTCCATGAAGCATTCTTCTTATATAAAAAGAGTCCTATATTGAGAAAAAAGAGAAAAGAAAAAAAAGAGATACTATGAAAAGAGGAAAGAGAGAAAAAAGCACCATATTCCCATGGTAAATAAGAAGAATGCTGAGATGCTTGTTGTCTGCTTGCCTTGTCATTTTGATATGGGGATTCTTCCGTATCATCGGGCAAGGGGTACCCCGTTGGCGGTTCTCTATGATACACATGTACTTACTATGACAAGAACTTACTGGTAACTAAACTTGAGTAGCATGAGGAGCAGCCCTCGTATTCAAGGGACATGAGATTTCCAACTTATACTTCGTCAAGCATATACACCATAGTTTGTTCACTTTAAACTTAATCACTTCAAGATGCTTATGATAGGGTAAATGAGAGCTGAAAGCTATTAAGTACCATAATTTTTGGAAGCTCTTTATGAAAATTGAATCCCTACTTCCTTCTATGAAGGTCTTTCCTTTACTTTTATGTTGAGTCCCCACCTTCTATCTTTATGCATCTACTTTGAGAGCATATTGGCCATTCTTAGTTCTATGTGCATTGTCCCAAGACTTGTTGATCGATGCATAGCTTTGATATTGCTTGTTTTAAACTATTTGTATCTAGTCACTCTTATGAGCTTTGAAGGTGTCCTATGCATTTATGTTTGCTACTCTATGAGGGACAAGCTGAATGCCACTATGCTATGTTTTCTTTATGTGAAACAAATAAACGTCTTGCAAAGCATTGTTATTCATGAATCTTTTGTTTGTGACATTTCATGTTGCAACATAGTTGCTTTGTCTTATTGTTAGAACTTTATCTTTCATGTAATGTTGAAGTACTATGATCCTAGCTATGAATGTTTTACAAATACTTTGATCAAGTTTATGATGGTGCATGTCACCTAAAAAAAATTCTTTCTTTTTATCACTTACCTACTCGAGGACGAGCAGGAGTTAAGCTTGGGGATGTTGATACGTTGCAAACATATCCATAATTATTGATGTTCCATGCTTGGTTTTATCTACTTTCTTATGTTTTGTCCACACTTTGGAGTACTTTTCATATGATTTCTTGGACTAACCTATTAACAAGAGCCACAGTGCCAGCTACCTATTTTCTGCTGTTTTTGGTTCCAAGAAAGTCAGAAAATGAATATTCTCGGAATTGGACGGGACAAAAGACAAATTCAGTTCTTTCACTGAGGGACACTAGGAGCCAGAATATGAGACAGAGAGGGGCTGGGGCCCGACCACACCACCTGGCCATGCCAGGGGGTGGTCTAGCCGCCCCAGGCACCCCCTCGGCCTCCCTCTTCGCCTACAAGTTGCCTCCTGACCTAGAAACCCAGGGGGGTTCGACGTTTTATAGAAAGAGTTCCGCTGCGCCGCCACCACCAGATTCGGCGATTCGGAACCAGAAACTTCGTTCTGGCACCCTGCCGGGACGGGGAATTCGAAGAGATCATCACCATCATCATCACCATCGCTTCTCCATCGACCATCCATGTTTCCCCCATCTACGAGTGAGTAAATCCCCCGCTGTAGGCTATGGGGATGGTAGGGATTGGATGAGATTGTTCATGTAATGGCATGAGGTTGTTAGGGCATGGTTCCTAGTATCTTTTATTAGTGCTTTTTGACTTTGTTGCAACTAGTTATGCTTAATGCTTGTCACTAGGGCCCGAGTGCCATGATTTCAGATCTAAACATGTTATTGATTCATTTTGATAGTATTGTTTATGGTCTTACCTGCAAGTTGTATACACACATTGTTGTTTAGAACCAAAGGCCATGAAGTGACAGCAATCGGGATAACCGGAGGGAATGGCTTTGATGTGTGGATCACATGTGTTCACGGAGTGTTAATGCTTTGCTCCAGTGCTCTATTAAAAGGAGCACCTTAATTGCCAGTAGTTCCCTTGAGGCCCCATTGCAAACGGGCTGGCAGGACAAAACATGTTGTGCAAGTTCTCATTGCGAGCACGAATGACTATATATGGAACACATGCCTATGATTATCTAGTACTTGGATGCTTTATCTTATTTATCTGCAAATGCCATATGTTCTGATTGCTATATGAATTATCTTGTCCATGCAACGCCCGTCCATCCATCCCTATGCCTACCGCGCTTTAATCCTACTGTTTACTACTACTGTCTTTACTTTTACTACTGCTATTACTTTACTATTGTTACTACAAAACTGTTGCTACTGATAAACTGCTGTGAGCAAGATTGTTTTTAGGTGCAGCTGAATTGACAACTCAATTGTTAAGGCTTATAAATATTCTTTGGCTCCCCTTGTGTCGAATCAATAAATTGGGTTTCACTTCCCTCGAAAATACTGCGATACACCCCCTATACTTGTGGTTCATCACTAGGCATTTGCAAAGTAACGAGATATGGAACACATTACTTATGGCTGACATCTCTTCCGGCGGTTCCAGTTGATAGGATACTTCTCCTCGGCGATTCAAAATCTTGAAGGGTCCAATTAATATGGGGGCTAACTTCCCTTTCAGTTGAAAACGTTGCATTCTTTTCAAGGGTGATACTTTGAGATACACAAAATCTCCGACATTGAAGGTCAGGTCTCGATATCTCCTGTCAGCATAACTCTTCTGTCAGGATTGGGCAGTCTTGAGGTGTTCACGGACTTTGTGAACCTTCTCTTCGGCTTCTCGTAGGATGTCGGGTCCGAAAATCTGACTCTCTCCTACTTGCGACCAATTCAAGGGGGTACGACACTTCCTTCCATATAAGAACTCAAAGGGGGCCATTTGCAAACTGGCTTGATAACTGTTGTTGAATGAGAATTCTGCGAAAGGCAGACAATCTTCCCATTTTGATCCATATTCTAACACACAATCTCTCAACATATCTTCTAAGATTTGGTTGACTCTTTCAGTTTGTCCATCGGTCTGCGCGTGATAAGCTGTGCTGAAGTTTAGCTTGGTTCCTAATCCTTCTTGGACTTTCTACCAAAATCTTGAGGTAAACTGGGTTCCTCGATCTGAGACTATGGTCTTAGGGGTTCCATGCAAACTGACGATTCTAGCAATGTACAGCTCTGCTAGCTTCGAACTCTGGTAGGTGGTCTTGACAGGTCTAAAATGGGCTACCTTGGACAGACTATCCACTATGACCCAAATAGAGTCATTTCCCCTACTAGATGTAGGCAAACTGGTGATGAAATCCATTCGGACAGAATCCCATTTCCATTCGAGAATCTGCAATGGTTGCAAAAGTCCTGCGAGTCGCTGATGTTCCGCTTTAACTCTCTAACAGATATCACAATTGGCTATGTAGATTCTGATTTCTCTCTTCATCTTGTGCCACCAAAATTGCTCCTTCAAATCCTTATACATCTTCGTTCCTCCGGGATGGATAGAATAAAGAGTATCGTGAGCTTCCTGCATAATGACTTGTTTCAACTCCGAATCTGCTGGCACACAGATATGTCCTTTGTACCACAAAAATCCTTCTTCATCTTCGTTGAGTCCGGGTACCTTCCCTATACCGAGACGACGCTTGATTCCATCGATACTTGCATCTCCTTTCTACGCCTCCTTGCTCTGACTAATCAAAGTGGGTTGAAGTTCTATGCTGGCTAAAAATCCTTTGCTAACTAGCTCTGTTCGAAACCGCTCCAACTCTTCGTGCAAACTTGGCTGAGCTTCTTTTATCATGGTGTTTAATATACACGGCAATCTGCTAAGAGCATCCGCTACCACATTGGCTTTGCCGAGGTGATATTGAATGTCAAAGTCATAATCCTTGATTCAGTCTATCCATCTCCTTTGCCTCATATTCAGCTCCTTCTGGGTGAAAATATACTTCAGACTCTTGTGATCCGAATAAATCTCACAGCGGTTACCCATAAGGTAATGACGCCAGGTCTTCAAAGCTAAAACTGCGGCTGCTAGTTCTAAGTCATGGGTAGGGTAGTTTTGCTCATGCTGCTTCAGTTGTCTAGACAGATATGATATGACTTTGCCTTCTTGCATCAACACACATCCGAGACCAATCTTGGATGCATCACAATACACGTCAAAAGGCTTGTTCATATCTGGCATAATCAAAATTGGGGCTGAAATCAATCTCTTCGTGAGCTCTTGAAAACTTGCTTCACATTTGTCCGTCCATTCAAACATCTGATATTTCTTCAACAGTTGGGTCATTGGTCTTGCGATGCTTGGAAATCCTTCTACGAACTTGTGGTAATATCCCGCTAATCCGAGAAATGCACGGACTTGGGTTTGAGTGGTTGGGGCTTTCCATTCTTCAACGTCTTTAATCTTGGCGGGATCAGCATCGACTCCTCCGGCCGACATAGTATGTTCTAGGAATCCTACTTCCTTCAACCAGAATTCACATTTTCTAAACTTAGCATACAACTGATGCTCTCTAAGGGTTTCAAGGATGGTTGTCAGGTGTAGCTCATGGTCTTCTTCTGACTTGGAATAGATCAGAATATCGTCGATAAAAACAATGAAGAACTTATCCAGGAAGTTCATAAAAATCTTATTCATGAGATTGATGAAATAATCAGGGGCATTGGTTAATCCAAAAGACATGACAATATACTCATACAATCGATATCTAGTGGTAAAGGCAGTCCTTGGAATATCCGTTGCACGAATCTTGAGTTGATGATAACCAGTTCTAAGATCAATCTTAGAAAACACTCTGGCACCAGTCAACTGGTCAAACAGATCCTCGATCTTCGGTAATGGGTACTTGTTCTAGATGGTGACATCATTCAGTTTCCGGTAATCCGTACACAAACGGTTGCCTCCATCTTTCTTATCCACAAACAAAATAGGCGATCTCCATGGCGAGACACTTGGTTGAATCAAACCTTTTTCCAGCACAACATCAAGTTTCTTCTTTAGCTCCACTAATTCCGATGGGTTCATACTATAAGGTCTCTGAGCTATGGGTCCAGTTCCAGGAACTAGTTCAATGATGAACTCGATATCCCGATCTGGGGGTATACCGAGCAATTCATCTGGGAACATGTCGGGGTATTCACAGACTACTCTGACTTGGTCTTGGATTGGTTGGGCTAGACTCTTGTTGCATTTGAATTTACGGGGCAATGTCTCAGATACAAGCTGTACTGATACTCCAGTGCTACTGGTCATGGTTATGGCTTTCTTGGCACAGTTGATTAATACTTTATGTTTCTGCATCCAATCCTTTCCTAGTACTACTTCCAAACCTTCGGTTCCAAGTTCTATTAGATTAGCATAAAAATCTATTCCATGGATTCTGATAGGTACTGCCTTGCAAATTTTTCTAGCTTTGGTGGTTGAACCAGGTATTTGAACTATCATAACATGCTTTAATTTTTTTGGTTGAATCTTACTAGTGCATGCAAATTCTTCTGTAACAAACGAGTGCGATGCTCCAGAATAAAACAACACTCTTGCAAGTACTGAGTTAACAGAAAACATACCCAACACGACATCTTGTGCTTCCTGGGCTTCTTCAGCTTTCATGTGGAACAGACGACCATTGCGGTTGAGCGAGTTCCCTGGGGCAAATCTCCTTCTAGGCTGAACACGGTGCTGCTGCTGAGCGGGTGCATTCACATTGGTGGTTGCTGCAAGCTTCTTGGGGCACTCGTTGGAGTAGTGACCCTTGACTCCACATTCAAAGGAAATAATCTGGGACTTGTCTTTTCCTGCGATAGGCACAACATTGCTTCTAGTCCTTGGGGCAGTATTGTTGTTGTCGTTGTTGGACTTGGGCGGTGCACGTTTGAATTTTTGGAGTTGCTAGTGTTATTGTTGTGGTTTCCTCCAGACCTCAAGTTTCCTCCGCTACGATTGGGATAATTTGGACTAGACATAGGGGGTCTGTTGTTTCTTGGGGCATATCCTGCATACGGGTTGGGGCGATACTTCTGGGTATGGTGGGATCCAGGCTGGTGCATCATCCTACGCTTGCGATTGTCATTGGCTTGGTTGATCTTCCTTCCATCTGAATGACAGAGTCCACTAAAGCTTCAAGATCATCAAAGGGAATGTTGACTAGCACGGTTTGCATCTCATCATGCAGTCCGTTCAGGAATATCTCTTTCTTCTTTGCTTCGGTGTCAATCTCATCAGGGGCATATCTAGCTAGTGACAGAAATTTGTCACGGTATTCCACCACAGTCATCCTTCCTTGTTTCAATTCTGTGAACTCATCCCTCATCCTATTAATCAGACCAGGGGCACATGAGTCCTGCTGAACTTGAGTTTGACCTCATCCCAAGTCATCATCTGACGACCGTTCATGGTACGGATTCTATTCCACTAGGCTCTTACATCACCTACCAGATAATGGGTGGCAAACAGTACTTCTTTATTGGCCTCCACTCCTGTGACCTCTAAATTGTTCTCCATGGTTTGCAGCCAGTCATCAGCATCTAAGGGCTCTTTAGACTTACTAAAGATAGGTGGGTTCGTATTCTAAAAGTTCTTGAGCTTGGATCCATGGTTATCCTGGTTTCTGTGACCTTGATTATTGTGGGCCATTTGAGCTATTTGTTGAAGAGTGTCTAAGTTGGCTTGACGTTCGGCTCTACTAGCTTCATGGTCAGAAACTAGCATTTGCAGAATCTGCAGCATTGGGTCCTGAGATGAACTGCTTCCTTCGGGATTTCCGCGAGTCATCTGAAGATTGAAATAGATAATGAGATAAGAGGCAAATCTCTAAGGTTCATGGTTTTGTTTCAAAATCTTTAAACTTTGAGTTTTGACTCGCGTTTTGTAAACTAACAACTTCCTCTCATTTATTCATTCATTCAAAGCATACAATACAAACACACACCACAACACAAATAGAAAACAGATGGTTTTAAGAACCATTCTGCGAAACCTCGATACAGTGGGACCGGGTACAACTCATTCCTACGGTAGTTCTCAAGTGCATCTAATCATCATCAATGAAGGCGGAATCATCATCAACAGTGTGGAACTCCATGGCATCGTCTTCCAGGTAGTCGTCATCATCAGTGAGGTATGAGTAGAGATCTCCACGAATATCTTCCCCTACCTCCTCCTTCGCTTCAAGATGGAGCTCATGTTCATGGATGGTCTTCTCGAGAGTGGCCACCTTCTTGCGAAGACTATCGATGATGCGATCCTTTTTATCACGCCGACGACAAAGTGATTGGTGCTCCTTGGCAAGGATGGCGAAGTTCTGATCCTTCTTGACTGCAATGGAATGGTTGTGGTTGGCATTGGAATGAGCGTTGTCCAACTCTTGCTATGTATCATAAATCATGAAGTCGAGATTATCCACTTGGTGCTTCAGCTCCTGGTGTCCTTGCATTTCCAAGGGCATTCCCATAGAATCACGCCTTGCATAGGGAGAAAAGCGAGTTCCCTGGATCTGGTTGATGTTTTGCCCACACAGACGGGCAATAGCTTCTTGCATAGCCCTGGCTAATCCATCTAGCCAGTTGTTCTCCCGAACGCTGAATTGGATCTTCTCCCAAGTGGGTGCTTCCGTCTTGCCTCTGAGATCTGCAACTATCAGCGATGATAGCTCTCCTCCCTGCTGATCATTGATTTGTGCCCCGAAGAATTCCGGGTGCGGGCGCTCAAGGTACTCTGCAAGTGCATCGAGATCCCTCTCAAAGATCAGGTGACCTCCGTTGCCTAGCTGGTAGAACTTGCTATACTTTACCTCCATCTATAAGAATTTAGGGTGAGCACATTAGTGGGGTGATCAAGTGTGTCAAATTTTATGTAGGATTTCAAGAGTTTTTGAGGAACATGAATTTTTTTAAAGAATCTCAAGGATAAGAGTGGGAATAGGTTTTCATAAATATTCACTTCTGTTGTTTTGAAACTAAGTTTTCGTTCCGACGTCCATTCTAACTAGGGTCTCCTATGGTCAGGGTAGCTCTGATACCAACTTGTCAACACCTAGATTTTTAATCCCAGATGCCTATTATGCCATACATTGCAATCCCAGGATTACCATTTTTGTGAGACATAACAGAATTGGTACCATAGTACATCATCCATTACAAACCATAATAAAGGTCTTACAAATAAGGGATCTCATGATCCAGTCTTAATAAAATCAAAGCAGCGGAAAATAAATGTAGTAGGGGCTCCATCTTTAGGGTCACATGCAATGCTGACGATGGAAGATGATCCTAGTTGTCATAGACCTCCTGCTGTCCATTCTCGTGGTAGTCCTCCTCATAGTCTGGCCACAGGAATAGCCAGGGACAAAGCCATGAGTACTCTTAAAGTACTCGCAAACTAGCACTAACAAGTACGGTAGTTCTAGTAGGAACCTTAAGCTCTAGGTTTATTTGCAAAAAGCCAGGTTTATTTCATGCTGAGTTCAGAAGTAAAGAAACTAGTTTAATTTTTTACATCACCTAATTGGAAACCTAGTTTTCATTTCCACAACCCTGTTGTGGTCAAGTCAAAGTCATATTTCAATTCACAAGTCATTTTGAAAACATCTGACAACGGAAATGTATGGCCACTCCAACTGTTCATAACCGCGGATGTGGCTATTCGAATAGTTTGACACTCTATAGAGGTGGTACACTTTCACCACAAAATTCGATACATCCGTCAAGGATAAGCCTGAATGATCATACTTAGTATGCGGATAATCAATACTAACCTATATAGGCACCTCCCCTATGAGCTTGGTCTCCCAGCCATGGCCATCTGCCATCCTGGGCACTGCATAGGTGGACATTCACACTCACGAGGTAGCCTCAGCTCAACCTCTTTCCGTGAGGGAAACCATACTAAGGCATATAAACTTCCAGTTAAGCCCTACTCAATTCGGGTACTGTGGGTGTACCGTAAAATTGGAATGGTATCGCATCTGAACCCAACCATCAGTTTTTATAAAGGGCTAAGGATCATGCCTCAACATGTTTCATCATCAAATCCTTTTGTGTTCATAACACATGTCAAAACTTTTCAATAGAATGAATCCCCATTCCAAGGTTTTCATAATCATTTTCACCAAGTATTCCCATCTAAGTGATCAGTAATAGTTTAACACTAGCAACTAGTAATGAGGGTATCACTAATAAGGAGTGTTAATCAAGTGTAACTATCCAAATCTAGTTTTATGCTTTTTAATGGCATCTAAATATAAGTACTAAGGCCTAGTTTTATACTCTTTATGGTATCTATCCTATTTTTCCAATACTCACAAAGCACTAACTAAAAGTAAAGAACTTTGGTAAAAAGTAAAAGAATAAAACTTGCAACTAAAACTTGGGATTGGTATAATCAAAGTTGTATAACCAAAGCATGCCTAATGCATCTTCCAGAGGTTATCAAGTTTGCAAGTGTTAGCTTGCATAGGTATGAAACTTGCAAGTGTTAGCTTGCATAGGTATGAAACTTGCAAGTGTTAGCTTGCATAGGTATGAAACTTGCAAGTAAAACTTGGGATTGGTATAATCAAAGTTTTATAACCAAAGCATGCCTAATGCATCTTGCATAGGTTATCAAGTTTGCAAGTGTTAGCTTGCATATGTATGGAACTTGCAAGTGTTAGTTTGCCTTGAGTAGTGAAGTGGTTGAACTTCTTTTCTTCTTCTTGGTAGTACTCCTCCTCCTCGTATCCCGGATCGGTACTATCGTCTATAAATGAATACGAGGTACACAATCACCAAACAATACTTAAATACTTCTATTTTGCACACTAAGGCTCACACTAGATGATCTAGCATCAACACAAACATCACATGAAATAAAGACCTAATCTTGTTTATCTTATTTTTAGAAAAGTAATTTCTACTCATTGAAAATACTTAAGATTTAATATTATCCAATTAAAATATGGGATCATGTTGACACATGTCATCACCACATATTCTAATACTTGGGAATGTGATTTAAAGTGGTGGTCATATTTTATAAACTTTAAAATTTATATTTAATATAATTAAAGTGACTAGAAATGCCTATATAGCATTCTTTTATTACTAGTCCTATGGAACTACATGTAAACCTACATATTTTTACATATTCAGATAGATCTTGTCAAATGTGATTTTCAAGAGTTGGAAAAGCATTTATGGTTGATTTTTGAATTTTTTTTGAAGGTGGAAAAGTCTTTGTCTTGTTATTTTTACTATAGTTGATCTATAATTTCAAATGATCTGAATCCAACGGGCTTGGATAGATAATTTGAATACCTTTCTAGCAAAATTGGAATCATGCAATTTGGTTCAGTGAATCTCTTTGAATTGATTTTTGAATCTACTGACAGAATCTAGTTTTAACTAAATTGGAAAAAGTTTATTTGAATCGACGAGCTCTGCGCAGGAAACTAACTGTGTCGGCCCAACTACACAGCGATGGCGCAGCGGGCTGCTGACAGGACGGTCCCACGCGTTAGCGACTAAACTAAACCGAAATGGTATCTTTCAATCTCAGCCCTACGATTAGAAGTAAGATTTACGGCTGAGGTTTGTCGTCTCTAGCGAACAGCTCCAGCAAGATTCTAACCCTAACACGGCGGTGGGGGTCGTGTGAGGCTCACCTGGGCTCTAGCTAAGGTCGGCGATGGGGGCGAATGACGTTGTAGACGACGACGGTTTGAATGGTGGTCGCGGCGGCTCCTGGGGCGACTCCAATCAACGACGCCCTTCGTTCACTACAGCGGCGGGCTCCGGTGGAATTTTGGTGATGTGGTGCTCGCCTTGCTCCAGGGAGAGGTGTGGGAGGTGTCTCAGAGAGAGGGGAGTGAGATGGTGTGGTGAATTGGAGCTAGGGCGGCCTCTATTTATACAACAGCGAGAGGGACATAGCGGGATGGCTCGGGCTCATCGGTGATGTCGATACAGGGGTCTAGCGGCATGGCTGAGGGTAGGGGTCGACGCGGTGATTCACTGCGGTCATCGTGCGAGTGATGGCGCGGCCAGGGGCAGTCAAGAACGGTCGGGAACGATCGGTGCTCTAGGCGGAAACGACGATGTTCGATACGGCGCACAGTGGCTACGGTCCACGCGACAGCGAATGGGCATGTCTAGGGGGTGTATCTAGGGTCACGGAGAGTGCGGGCACGCGCAGTGAGGGCGAGGCGCGGCATGTGTGCGCGTGTCGGCTGCGGTGCTCTGGCGTGCTCTCAGCATGGCAGGCAAAGAAATGGCCACGACGCTTGTGGGTGGTCCACGACAGGTCTGTGGTCGAGGGATGGACAGTGGGTGGGGGTGGATGGTTCCTTGTCTCCTAGACATCGTGGGAGAGGGCGGCGCTGGTTGTGGCGAGTTGTCCTTGGTCTACCCACACGGTGTGCTCGAGAGGCGCGACACTGGCGCGAACGGCAAAGGGGAAGCTGGCTGCTGTGCTGATAGGCACTAAGGGAGACCAGGGGAGTGAAATGAGGGGCTAGTGGTAAGTGATCACTACTTAGAATAGAAGAAGTCAGGCAAGTGTTTTGTGTGTCTGCCAAGTGCTCGACCAAATGGCCAGATGAACACAAGATTTGAATTTTTGGCTAAATTTTGGTGAGTGTGTTTGTCACATGCTTGAGTGTTTATGGTTCCTTGGGTGTGCCAAGGTGAATTGATTTGAGTGGTTTTTGAAAAATGGTGATCTTGAATATGACCTTGATTCAATTTTACAGTGTCCTGTAATTAGATTTGGAATTTGTTTCTGTTGATTTGTAAAGTGGGCTTTGGTTCACTTTTACTTGGTCTAGCACGGGGTGAAAATAATGGGGAAAGTTTCTATTAGAAATCTTTTACTAGAGACACCCGACGTGGGCTAGTGGTTAATTTTGGTCAAAATGATCATTTGATCATATGATTCATATTTGAATTTCCTTTCTTTGGATTTTGTTTTTAATTGGCCTAGATGATGTAGTATTCATCTTTGAACCATTCCTTCTCATTTGTAGCAATCAAACATGGCAATTTCACTCATTCACATACTAATGCAATTCACACATACACTCATATTAGATTTAATAATAAAAGTTTTTGTTAACCCTAAACTTGGGTGATTAGAACTTGATAATCTAAATTAATATGTTTGGGGTGTTACATCTGGTCTGCTACTGTTGCGTCCTATAGTTGTTGTGGTCTGTTACTATCCTGGCATGTTACTGCTTTGGCCTATTACTATTCTAGCCTGCTACTGATTTGGTCCGTTACTGTTCTGGTCTGTTACTATGCTGGCCTGCTGTTGTTCAGGCCTGCTAGTGTTCTGGCCTGTTACTTACGGCATGTTACTATTCTAGCCTATTACTATTACTACTTGTCACCTGTGGATAGGCCCATTACGTTTACGGACTCCTATAGTTTCGGCCTTTTTGAAGCCCATGCGAATATAATAAAAGGTGTATAATTAGCGAGCATCTTTTACTATTCATGGTTGGCTCAATACAAGACGGGCCAATAACAAAGCCCTATACTGTTTCCTAATCGACCTAGCTGGCGTAGTTATGGTACCACCTAACGCCATGCGTGGACGGTGTCAACTAAATGCCTACATAGCCTATGCGAGTTATCTAGATATTACATCAGTTGCAAACTTTTTAAATTTATTACATATTATCAACTCAAGGGAAAGAAAATTTGGCATTCTAGTTGACAATCAAGTTGGTAGCAGAGTCCTCAATTTGATTTCTCAATATATCACCTGCATCTCCCTTTGAGTGTGAGAGTTACATTGGAAAACCACCTTGAGACATGATCTTGCAGCCCCCTCTTTGGTGGCGATAGAAATAATTGCAGTCTAAAACTAAGTAATAACAAGTTAATACATCAAACAAGACAGGCTACTCATTTGACTGATATGATAGGAGCTATGAACCAGAGTTCACAACTGGCAATGGTTTAAATATTGACCAACACGTCAAACAAATAGGACAAGCAAGCACGCATTAAACAGTGTGCCTACCGTGAAACGAGCAATCAAAAAATGTGTGTGTGTGGCTTAGAATTTCAGCAAATATAAACTAGCTAGGTCATTTCAACAAATATATATGGAAGGAGTTGTATACCCTAAAATTCAAGTGACTTTGGGTGACTCGGAATTTGCGCTGAGCTACACAATGGCATGCAGTTACTGTCGTGGCTAAGAATGAACCAGATAAAAATTATAATCGCATCATACAAGAACTTATAGAGAAGGAATGCAAACCATGAATGAACTATATATAGTAGAGGACAGTTATGTCGTTGCTTAGGATGAACCGGAGCCAGATACGAGATATAATGGCATCGCTCGTGAACCTATAGAATAGGACAAACAATCATTAGATAAGTGTGCCTACAATGAAATAAGCAATGAAACAAAGTGTTTTCTAGAATTTCAGCAAATATAAACTAGCTAGGTCATTTCTACAAATATATTTGGAAGCAGTGGTATCTCCTGGAATGCAAGAGACATTGGGTGACTCAGAATTTGCGGTGAGCTACACAATGACATACAGTTACTATCATAGCTAAGAATCAACCAGATAGAAATTATAATGGCATCATAAGAGAACTTCTAGAGCAGGAATGCAAACAGGAGTGAACTACATAGTAGAGGACAATTATGCCATTGCTTAGGACGAACTAGCACTAGGTAAGGAAATAATGGCGTCGCTTGTGAACCTATAGAATAGGCTATGCAAACCAACATGTTCATTGTTCCATTTTGAGCTCTATGCAAGAAAAAAAAAGGTTAGTGTTGCAGCTTTTGAAGAACCAGATGGCAACAACAAAATTATAATCGAATTAGTATGAAGAGTTTAAACATGTACTATAGGATAGCATAATGATGCCAAGGAGGAAATGATAGCAGGAACTGAGCTCAGGACAAACCAGATAGATTCAGTAACTGTACAGTAGGGAATCCACACTAATATTTTCCACTAATTTTACATTTTGCAAGAACTACACAATAGCACGAAATTACTGTTGTACAGAGTAGATAAGAACATGTGCATGACAAAATAACAAACATGTGCATGACTTGAAATTTGTAGAGCAGCGGACGCAAACCAACATGTCTAATGACCTTGTATGTTCTAGCACGAAGAACAGGCGTGCCTAGTGACTTGTATGTACTGGCACGATTATAAAAATGCAGTTCACTGTGACAGGCTTGAACCTGCTATACTGATGACAAAACAAAAATGGGTTGGAGATTTGGTTAACCTTGGTTGGAGAGGCGTCTAAGCATTGTCGGTACAATGTGGGTGACGTCCAGGTCATCAAGGATGCTGCAGTTACAGTGATTGTTGGCGTCGGGGAAGAAGATCTTGGGCGGTAGATGCTGGCTTGAGCGTGGTGGACGAGAGCGTTGCTTAGGCAGATCTGGTGCAGCGAATGGTGATGGCCGTGCACCTGGTCTAGAGCGGTGGACATGGAACTCTTTGAACTCGATCACATCTGGTGGACACCGGTGAAGAGGATGCGGTATGGTTAGGTAGCTTTCGGCGCACGGGAAGTAGAGCTTGGGCGGTCGATGACGCCATCGGCATGGTGAACGATAACAAAGCTCTGGTGCAGTGGTAGAGAGACCCGGTGAACTTGATCCGGTGGGTGTGCATCGGTGAAGCGGCTCCACAGTGGTGCACGAGACCGCAGCTCAAGCGGCTCCGGCCGCCGTGGAATTGCCACCAACCGGTGTGCGTGATGGTCGTGGATGTAAGGTGTCAACACCCAGATTTTTAATCCCAGATGCCTGTTATGCCATACATCGCAATCCGAGCATTACCATTTTTGTGAGACATAACAGATTGGATATCACATTACATCATCCATTACAAACCATAATAAGGTCTTACACAAATAAAGGATCTCAAGATCCAGTCTTAGTACAAACAAGTAGCGCAATAAATAGCGTAGCGGTGGGGTCCATCTTCAGGGTCACAATCAATGCTGACAATGGGAGATGATCCTAGTTGTCGTAACCGTCCTGCTGTCCTCCTTCAGGGTAGTCCTGCTCATAGTCTGGCCATAGGAATAGCCAAGGACAAAAGCCATGAGTACACTTTAAGTACTCGCAAACTACCACTAACAAGTAAGATAGTTCTAGTAGGAAAGCTAAATCTAAGTTTGTTTGTAAAGTTAAGTTTGAAACCTAAGCTGAGTTCAGAAACAAAGAAAGATAAAATAAAGTTAAAAATCACCTAAGTGGGAACTTAATTGTCATATTCACAACTCTGTTGTGGTCAAGTCATGTCACAATTCATTTCATAAGTCATTTTGAAAACATCTGACAACGGAACAGTATGGCCACTCCAACTGTCCATAACCGCGGACGCGGCTATTCGAATAGTTTGATACTCTGTAGAGGTGTTACACTTTCACCACAAAATTCGATACATCTGTCAGGGATAACCCTGAATCATCATACTTAGTATGCAGATAATCAAACATAACCTTTCCTTTACACACCGTAGTATAAGCACCTCTCCTATGAGCTTGGCCTCCCAGCCATGACCATTTGTCATCCCGGGCACTGCATAGGTGGACAACATTGAGAGGTAGCCTCAGCTCAAACCTCTCCCGCGAGGGAACTAATACTAATTCATATAAACTTCCGGCTAAGCCTTACCCAATTTAGGTATTGTGTTTGTACGGTAAAATTGGAATGGTATCGCATCCGAACCCAACCACAGTTTTTATAAAAGGGCTAAGGATCATGCCTCAACATTTTCATCATCATCATAAACCAGTTGTGTTTCTCAACACATGTCAAAACATCTCAATATAATGACTCATCATTCCAAGGTTTTTACAAGTCATTTTTACCAAGTACTCCCATCTAAAGTGATCAAGTTTTTGGTTTAACTCTAAACTACTAAGTTAAAAGTGTTCTCTAATGTGGGATGCTAAGATCAATCTCATGCCATAGAATGACATCTAAGTCTAACTAGATAAGCTAAGTTTTATACTCTTTATGCTA
The DNA here is from genome assembly GCA_910589775.1 of Avena eriantha. NCBI lineage: Eukaryota > Viridiplantae > Streptophyta > Magnoliopsida > Poales > Poaceae > Avena > Avena eriantha. The sequence goes on along the minus strand of OU342741.1, from coordinate 327,683,654 downwards.
CCTATAAACAAAGTAAAAGACTTTGGTAAAGTAAGGAAGGTAAAGCTCGTAAAGAAAACTTGGAGTAGGTATAAGTCAAAAAGGATAACCAAGCATGCCTATTGCATCTTGCTTAGGTCCTCTAACTTAATTCTAGCTTGCTAACAATAGCTTGCTCAGTTTGAAGTGCTAGGCTCGCCTTGGGTAGTGTAGTGGTTGAAATTCTCTTCCTCCTCCTCTTGGTAGAACTCCTCCTCCTCGTAAGCTTGGTCGGTACTATCATCTATAAATACATACGGAATACACAATCACCAAAAAATACTTAACTAGTCTACTTAGCACACTAAGGCACACATTGGATGATCTATTATCATCACAAACATCACGAGGTTTAATAACTAGTTTCATTTATTTTATTTGAGAAATGTAATTTCTACTCATTGAAATTAACTAATATTTAATATTCTCCAATTAAAACATGGGATCATGTGGACACAAGTCATCACCACATATTCTAATATATGGGAATGTGATTTAAAGGTTGGATCACATTTTAACAAGTTTAAGTTTAATAATTAATGATTTAAAGTGACTAGAAATGCCTATATAGCATTATTTTGGTACTAGTGCAAAGTCACTACATGCAAACCTTAATATTATTACATATTCAGATAGGTAGGGTTAAATGTGATTTTTGAGAGTTGGAATCAACTCAAAAGCTATTATGGTTTATTTTAGAAAAATGTTTGAAGGTGAAAAAGCTTCTGTGTTGTTATTTTTGCTAGGAGATATCTATGACTCTGAATGATTTAAATCCAACGGGCGTTTATAGAGATTTTCATTACCTTTCCAACAAAATTGGAATCACTCAATTTGGATTTATAAAAATCTCTGAATTGATTTTCAAACTAAGGGACCGAACTAAGTTTAAGTCTTAAAAAAAAGCTAAATTTGAATAAAATGGGTCACGCGGGAACACTAATGGGCCAGCCCGGTTTCACTCCGTGGCGCTGAGGACTGCTGACAGGGGGGTCCGCCTGTCAGTGGCTCATTAAACGCGAAGCGGTATGGGGTATTGTGGACCGTAGGATTAGAGCTAGGATCTACGGCTCACGTTCATCGTCGACGACGGACACGTCGCCGGCGAGAAGGAAACCAAGCGGCTCGGTGGGGGTGCGGTGAGGGCGTACCAGGGCTCCAGCTCCGGGGGTGGACGAAATCGATGGGAGCTTCTCCTCCTCTGCTGCGGCTACCTCTAGTGAAATTCCGGTGGCTGGCTGCTCGAGCTGCTCTGGCCAGAGGTGGGGAATGACCAGTAGAGAGAGGGGAGTGTGGGAGTGTGAAGAATTGGTGCTCGGGTGGCTCCCTTATATAGGCCCGGCAAGGTGGAAGGGTGGTGTGGGCGGAGCTCGTCGGTGACGACGGCACAGAGGGCTATCGGCGTGGGCGAGGTAGGCGGATGGTTGGTGGTTCCCTGGCGGTCAACTAGGGCTTAAAGGCGACGCGAGGGGCGGTGGCTAGCAGTCGGGAGCGTCTCGCGCTCTGAGAGACAGAGGCGGTGCTCGACGTGGTTCCCGACGAGTGTGGGTCGAGCGCCAGGGTACGGGCGTGTCTGGCGGGTTGATGTGGTCAAGGCGTAGTGGAGCGCGTGGTTTGTGGTCGAGGCGCGACGTGTGGCTCTCTGTCGGGGATGGCGCTCTGGCGTGCGCTGGCGCGACGTAGAGACATCAGTGCAGGGCTTGGCTTCGGTGGTCCAGGGGCTAGCAGTGGCCGTGGGGTGGACCGTGGACGGCGGTGAGGTCACGCCTGCCTTCCTGGAGCGGCGGAGAGGGGCTGGTGGTCTCCTGCGGCGTGAGCATGTTTGGCCGGCGAGCATGACGTTGGGGTGGCGCAGCACTGTGGTGCTAGGCCATTTGGTAGGTCTTTGATGGCCTGATTGGGGTTTGGGGAGACAAAGGCGTTGAATTGGGTTCAAATGGCTCGACAAAATTTGATCAAAAACAGTGATAGTTACGCTAGTTTGATTCTGCTCACCTAGTGTTCGACACAATGGCCACAAGAATTCAACTTTTGAATTTTGAAATGAAATTTGGTGGAGTGGTTTGTCACATGCTTAAGCCTCTCTAGGTTGCTTGGTATTTTTAAATGGAGTTCATTTGAATGGTTTTTGAAAAAGGGTGATCTAGACATATGAGATGGATTCCATTTTCAATTGTCATTTAAAATTAGAGTTTGAATGTTTTTGGAAGAACACAAAGTGGGCCTTGGTACATCACTACTTGTACTAGCAAGGGGTGCAAAGATCCACAATTGTTTCTGTTTGAAATTGAGTCCTAGGAACACCCAAAGTGTCCTAGTTGATTAAAATTGCAAAAGTGACCATTTCCTTTTATTAATTCTTTTTGATTTCTTTTTCTTTGGATTTTGCTTGGGAATGATCTAGATGATGTGTAATTCACCTTAGAATCATTTTACAACCGTTAGAACAAACAGTCATGGCATTTCAAAACAATTCCATTTTAATGCAACACACATATGCATGCTTAAATATTTTAAACGGGAAAAAGTTTTTGTTAACCCTAAATTGGGTGATTTTGATATTGATCACTTGGATTAAAGTTTTGGGATGTTACGAACCTTCCCCCCTTAAATAAAATCTCGTCCCGAGATTTAAGAAAGAAAACTAGGAACTAAAGAGATCTGGGAACTCGGTCCTAATGTAATCTTCTCGATCCCAAGTGGCTTCTTCTTCGGTATGGTTGCTCCATTGAATCTTGAGAAACTTGATACTCCGGGTCCTGGTGGTTCTGTAGGCTTCCTCCAAGATACAGATGGGCACTTCACGATACGTCTAATCCATGTTGATATCAATAGCTCGGTGATCGATGTTCTTGAAAACTTCGACTTCTCCGGCACTTCTAGGAATTTGCGAAGTAACGATATATGGAACCCATTGTGAATGGCTGACATCTCCTCTGGTAGTTCCAGTTGATACGATACTTCTCCTCAACGATTCAGAATCTTGAAGGGTCCAATATATTTGGGGGCTAACTTTCCTTTCAGACTAAAATGCCGCGTTCCCTTCAATGGCGAAACCTTGAGATACACAAAATCTCCGACATTGATAGTCAGGTCTCTCCTTCCCTTGTCAGCATAACTCTTCTGTCTGGATTGGGCGGTCTTGAGGTGCTCACGGACTTTGTGAACCTTCTCTTCGGCTTCTCAGAGAATGTCAGGTCCGAAAATCTGACTCTCTCCTATTTGCGACCAATTCAATGGGGTACGACACTTTCTTCCATATAGGAATTCAAATGGGGCCATTTGCAAACTGGCTCGATAACTGTTGTTATATGAGAATTCTGTAAAAGGCAGACTATCTTTCCATTTTCATCTGTACTCTAATACACAAGCTCTCAACATATCTTCTAAGATTTGGTTGACTCTTTCAGTCTGTCCATCGGTTTGCGAGCGATAAGCTGTGCTGAAATTCAACTTGGTTCCTAGTCCTTCTTGAACTTTCTGCCAAAATCTCGAGGTAAATTGGGTTCCTCGATCCGATACTATGGTCTTGGGGGTTCCATGTAAACTAACAATTCTAGCAATGTACAACTCTGCAATCTTCGAACTCTGGTAGGTTGTCTTGAAAGGTATAAAGTGGGCTACCTTGGACAGTCTATCAACGATGACCGAGATTGAGTCATTTCCCATACTAGAAGTAGGCAATCCAGTGATAAAGTCCATTCCGACAGAATCCCATTTCCATTCGGGAATCTGCAATGGTTGCAATAGTCCTGCGGTTCTCTGATGTTCCGCTTTGACTCTCTGACAGATATCACACTTGGCAATGTATCTTCCGATTTCTCTCTTCATCTTGTGCCACCAAAATTGCTTCTTCAAATCCTGATACATCTTCGTTCCTCCGGGGTGGATAGAATAAAGAGTATCATGAGCTTCTTGCATGATAACTTGCTTCAGCTCTGAATCTGCTGGCACACAGATACGTCCTTTGTACCACAGAACTCCTTCTTCGTCTTCAGTGAATCCATGTACCTTTCATGTACCAATACGACGTTTGATTCTGTCGATACTTTCATTTCCCTTCTGGGCTTCTTTGATTTGGCTAATCAAAGTGGGTTGAAGTTCAATGCTAGCTAAAAATCCGCTGCTAACAAGCTCAGTTCTAAACCGCAACAACTCCTCATACAAACTTGGTTGCTTCTCCTTGATCATGGTGTTTAACCTACACGACAATCTGCTAAGAGAATCCGCTACCACATTGGCTTTGCCTGGGTGATAGTGAATGTCAAGGTCATAATCCTTGATTAACTCTATCCATCTCCTTTGCCTCATATTCATCTCCTTCTGAGTGAAAATATACCTCAAGCTTTTGTGATCCAAGTAAATCTCACAACGGTTACCCATAAGGTAATGACGCCATGTCTTCAATGCCAAAACTACGGCTGCTAATTCAAGATCATGGGTCGGGTAGTTCTGCTAATGCTACTTCAGTTGTCGAGACAGATATGCGATGACTTTGCCTTCCTACATCAACACACATCCGAGACCAATCTTGGAGGCATCACAATACACATCAAACGGCTTCTTGATATCTGGCATGATCAATATTGGGGCTGAAATCAATCTCTTCTTGAGATCTTGGAAACTTGCTTCACATTTGTTAGTCCAATCAAATGTCTTGTCCTTCTTGAACAATTGGGTCATTGGTCTTGCGATGCTCGAAAATCCTTCTATGAACTTGCGGTAATATCCCGCTGATCTGAGAAATGCACGGACTTGAGTTTGAGTGGTTGTTGCTTCCCATTCTTCAACATCTTTGATCTTGGCGGGATCAACAACGACTCCTCCGGCAGACACAATATGTCCTAGGAATCCTACTTCTTTCAGCCAAAATTCACATTTGCTGAACTTGGCATACAACCGATGCTCTCTAAGGGTTTCAAGGATGATTCTCAGATGTTGCTCATGCTCTTCTTCTGACTTGGAATAGATAAGGATATCGTCGATAAACACAATGACAAACTTATCTAGAAAATTCATAAAGATCTTATTCATGAGATTCATGAAATAAGTAGGGGCATTGGTTAATCCAAAAGACATGACCGTATACTCGTATAATCCATAACGAGTAGTAAAGGTGGTCTTTGGAATATCCGTTGCACGAATCTTAAGTTGGTGATAACCAGTCCTAAGATCGATCTTAGAGAACACATTGGCACCAGTCAACTGATCAAATAGATCCTCTATCTTTGGGAATGGGTACTTGTTCTTGATTGTGACGTCATTCAGCTTCCTGTAATCTGTGCACAAACGGTTTCCTCCATCTTTCTTGTCGATGAAAAACACTGGCGATCTCCATGGCGATGCGCTTGGTTGAATCAAGCCTGTTGCTAACATAGCATCCAACTGCTTCTTCAATTCTACTAACTTTGAGGGGTTCATGCTATAGGGTCTCTAGGCTATGGGTCTGATTCCAGGGATTAGTTCAATAATGAACTCAATATCCCTGTCCGGGGGCATACCTGGAAATTTATCTGGGAATACGTCGGGGTATACACAGACTACTCTGACTTGGTCTATGGTGGGTAGGGCTAGACTCTTGTTGCACTTGAATTGACGGGGCAAGGTTTTAGAGATATGCTCTACGGATACTCAAGAGCTACTGGTCATGGTGATGGGTTTCTTGGTATATTCTATCAATCCTTTATGCTTTGACATCTAATCCGTTCCTAGTACTACTTCCAAACCTTTGGTTCCAAGGACTATTAGATTGGCATAAAAATCTATCCCATGTATTCTGATAGGCACAACTTTGAAATTTTTTCTAGCTTTTGTAGTTGAACCGGGGATTTGAACTATCATGACATGCTTCAAGTTGGTTGGGTGAATCTTACTAGTGCATGCAAATTCTTCGGTGACAAATGAGTGCGATGCTCCAGAATCAAACAACACTCTTGCTAAAAACGAGTTGACAGAAAACATACCCAGGACTACATATGGCGCTTCTTGGGCTTCTTCGGCGTTCATATGGAAGAGACGGCCATAGCGGTTGTGAGGGTTCCCTGAGGCGAATCTTCTTCTGGGTTGAACACGACGCTGCTGTTGAGCTGGGGCATTCACATTGGCAGTGGCGGCAATCTTCTTGGGACACTCATTGGAGTAGTGACCCTTCACTCCACACTTGAAACAAGTGATCTGAGACTTGTCTTTTGCTGCCACGGGCACAACATTGCTTCTGTTCTCGGTGCAGTGTTGTTGTTGTTGTTGTTGTGCTTGGGAGGTGCACGGTTGAAATTGCTTGACTTGCCGGGGTGATTGTTGTTTCCTCCGAACTTCACATTTCCTCCACTATGGTTGGGGTAGCTTGGGCGAGACATTGGGGGTCTATTGTTCCGCGGGGCATATCCGGCAGACAGGTGGGACGGTACTTCTGGTGAATGTTGGATCCATCTTGGTGCATCATCCGACGTTTGCGGTTGTCATTTGCTTGATTTATCTTCCCTTCCATCTGAATGGCAGAGTCGACTAGCTCTTCGAGATCGTCGAAACGGATGTTGACGAGGACTGTCTGCATCTCATCATGCAGTCCGTTCAGGAATCTCTCCTTCTTCTTGGCCTCCGTGTTGATCTCATCAGGTGCATACCTGGCGAGGGACAAGAATCTGTCACGGTACTCCATTACAGTCATTCTGCCCTGCTTTAATTCTCTGAATTCATCTCTCATTCTTTTGACTAGACCCTGTGGCACGTGGGTGCGGCTGAACTTGATCTTGAAGGCTTCCCATCTCATCACTTGACCATGGTTCATCGTGCGGGTGCTGTTCCACCATGCTCTTACATCTCCTACTAGATAGTGGGTGGTAAAAAGAGATTTCTCGTTGGCATCCACTCCGACGACTTCTAAGTTGTTCTCCATTGTCTACAACCAGTCATCAGCATCCAGTGGGTTTTCAGACTGGCTAAAGATTGGGGATTGGTGTTTTGGAAGTTTTTGAGTTTGGATCCATGATGATCCTGATATCCCTGGTTCTGATTGTTGTGAGCCATCTGGGCGATCTACTGCAGTGTGGCTAGATTTGTTTGGTGCTCTGCCCTACTAGCTTCACGGTCTGCAATGAGCGTCTGTAGAATCTGCAACATTGGGTCCTGTGATGAGCTGCTCCCTCCTTGGTTTCCACGAGTCATGTGAAGATTGAGATTGATAATGGGGTAAGAGGGAAAGTTCTAAGGTTCATGGTTTTGGTTTCAAAGCTAAAACTTTGAGTTTGACTCAGGTTTTGCAACTAACTTCTTATCATTCATTCAAACAAAGCAAACGATACAAACTCACACACACCACAACATCAAAGGAAAACAGATGGTTTTAAGAATCATTCTGCAAGCTAAGATACAATGGGACCGATACTCTCACTCCTACGATAGTGCTCTAGTGCATCTACTCATCGTCGATGAAGTCGGAGTCATCACCGTCGGTGTAGAAGTCCATGGCATCATCCTCCAGATAGTTGTCATCATTGCTGAGGTACGAGTCAATATCTCCTTAGATATCTTCTCCTTCTTCATCTTCTTCTTTTGCTACAAGCTGAGCTTCTTGCTCCTTGATGGTCTTCTTGAGGTCGGCCACCTTCTTGCGAAGACGGTCGATGGTGAGATCCTTCTTTGCGCGTTGACGGTGAAGTGACTAACAATCCTTGAAGAGCAGTGAGAAAGTCTGGGCCTTCTGGGCGGCAATGGTGAGATTGTGGTTGGCGAACTCTCTAGCATTGTCCAATTACTTCTGTCTGTCGTATAGTAGGAAGTCGAGGTTCTCCACTTGACGCTTCACCTCCGGGTGACTTGGCATCTCTAGTGGCATTCCCATAGAATCACGCCTTGCATAGTGAGCAAAGCGGGTTCCTTGGATTAAGTTGACATTCTATGCGCAAAGACGGGCGAGAGCTTCATGCATTGCCCTGGCTAATCCTTCTAGCTAGTTGTTCTCTCTCACGGAGAACTGAATCCTCACGGACATTGGTGCTTCTAACTTGCCTCGCAGATCAGCAAATACTATCCATTGTAAATCTCCTCCTGGGGGACCATTGAGTTGAGCTCCAAGAAATTCCGGATGAGGATGCTCCAAGTACCCAGAGAGTGAATCAAGATCCCTCTCGAAGATCAGTTGGCCTCCGTTGCCCAACTGGTAGAACTTACTGTACTAAACTTCCATCTATAAGAATTTAGGATGAGAAAGTTAGTGAAGTGATCAAGTGTGTCAAAGTTTTATGTAGTAATGTAAGAATTTTGAGGAACATGAATTTTTTTGAGAGAAAGAATCCCAAGGGTAAGAGAGGAAATAGTTTTCACAAGTACTCACTTTGGTTTTTGAAATTAAGTTTATGTTTCCGACGTCCATTCTAACTCGGGTCTCCTATGGTCAGGATGGCTCTGATACCAACTTGTCAACACCCTGATTTTTAATCCCAGATGCCTGTTATGCCATACATCGCAATCCCAGGATTACCATTTTTGCGAGACATGACAGATTGGATATCACAGTACATCATCCATTACAAACCATAATAAGGTCTTACACAAATAAAGGATCTCAAGATCCAGTCTTAGTACAAACAAGTAGCGGAATAAATAGCGTAGCGGTGGGGTCCATCTTCAGGGTCATAGGCAATGTTAACGATGGGAGATGATCCTAGTTGTCGTAGCCGTCCTGCTGTCCTCCTTCAGGGTAGTCCTCCTCATAGTCTGGATATAGGAATAGCCATGGATAAAAGCCATGAGTACTCTTTAAGTACTCACAAACTATCACTAACAAGTAAGATAGTTCTAGTAGGAAAGCTAAATCTAAGTTTGTTTGTAAAGTTAAGTTTGAAACCTAAGCTAAGTTCAGAAACAAAGAAAGATAAAATAAAGTTAAAAATCACCTAAGTGGGAACTTAATTGTCATAGTCACAACTCTGTTGTGGTCAAGTCATGTCATAATTCATTTCATAAGTCATTTTGAAAACATCTGACAATGGAACAGTATGGCCACTCCAACTGTCCATAACCGCGGACGCGGCTATTTGAATAGTTTGACACTCTGCAGAGGTGGTACACTTTCACCACAAAATTCGATAAATCTGTCAGGGATAACCCTGAATCATCATACTTAGTATGCAGATAATCAAACATAACCTTTCCTTTACACACCCTAGTATAAGCACCTCTCCTATGAGCTTGGCCTCCCAGCCATCACCATTTGTCATCCTGGTCATTGCATAGGTGGACAACATTGAGAGGTAGCCTCAGCTCAAACCTCTCTCGAGAGGGAACTAATACTAATGCATATAAACTTCCGGTTAAGCCTTACCCAATTCAGGTATTGTGGTTGTACGGTAAAATTGGAATGGTATTGCATCCGAACCTAACCATCAGTTTTTATAAAAGGGCTAAGGCTCATGCCTCAAGATTTTCATCATCATCATAAACCAGTTGTGTTTCTCAACACATGTCAAAACATCTCAATAGAATGACTCATCATTCCAAGGTTTTCACACGTCATTTTCACCAAGTACTCCCATCTAAAGTGATCATGTTTTTGGTTTAACTCTAAACTACTAAGTTAAGAGTGTTCACTAATGTGGGATGCTAAGATAAATCTCATGCCATAGAATGACATCTAAGTCTAACTATATAGGCCAAGTTTTATACTCTTTATGCTACCTATAAACAAAGTAAAAGACTTTGGTAAAGTAAGGAAAGTAAAGCTTGTAAATAAAACTGGGACTAGGTATGATTCAAAAAGGATAACCAAGCATGCCTATTGCATCTTGCTTAGGTCCTCTAACTTAATTCTAGCTTGCTCAGTTTACTTGAAGTGCTAGGCTTGCCTTTGGTAGTGCACTAGTTGAAATTCCCTTCCTCCTCCTCTTGGGCACATGCCTACTTTGGCTATTCCTAGACCTCAAAATCTTTGGTTATACCAAGTTGACTAGTACCTACTCCAAGTTTGAAAGATAGAATTAAGCTAGATAACCTAAGCAACATGCATTAGGCATGCTTTGGTTATACCAAGTTGACTAGTACCTACTCCTAGTTTTACTTTCAAGCTTTTACTTTATTTACTTTCCCAAAGTCCCTTACTTGTTGAAGGTAGCATAAAAAGTACAAAACTTGACCTATATAGATAAATTTAGATGTCATTCTATGGCATGAGATTGATCTTAGCATCCCACCTTAGTGAACACTCTTAACTTAGTAGTTTAGAGCTAAACCAAAACTTGATTCACTTTAGATGAGAATACTTGGTGAAAATGAATTGTGAAAACCTTGGAATGAAGAGTCATTCTATTGAGATGTTTTGGCATGTGTTGAGAAACACAAATGGTTTATGAGGATTAAATGTTGAGGCATGAGCCTTAACCCTTTTACAAAACTGATGGTTGGATTCGGATGCGATACCATTCCAATTTTACCGTACAACCATAATACCTGAATTGGGTAAGGCTTAGCTGGAAATTTATATGCATTAGTATTAGTTCCCTCGCGGGAGAGGTTTGAGCTGAGGCTACCTCTCAATGTTGTCCACCTATGAAGTGCCCAAGATGACAGATGGTCATGGTTGGGAGGCCATGCTCATAGGAGAGGTGCTTATACTAGGGTGTGTAAAGGAAAGGTTATGTTTGATTATCTGCATACTAAGTATGATGATTCAGGGTTATCCCTGACAGATGTATCAAATCTTGTGGTGAAAGTGTACTACCTCTGTAGAGTGTCTAACTATTCGAATAGCCGCGTCCGTGGTTATGGACAGTTGGAGTGGCCCTACTGTTTCGTTGTCAGATGTTTTCAAAATGACTTATGAAATGAATGATGAATCTTCACTTGAACACAATAGGGTTGTGACCATGACACTAGCTTCCCAACTTAAGTGATTCTAGAAATTTATTTTATCTTTCTTTGTATTAGAACTCAGCTTAGGTTTCAGACTTAACTTATTAGTTAAACTTAGCGTTAGCATTTACACTAGAACTATACTACTTGTTAGTGGTAGTGTGCGAGTACTTAAAGAGTACTCGTGGCTTTTGTCCCTGGCTATTCCTATGGCTAGACTATGAAGGAGACTAACAAGATGACGGACAGCAGGACGTCTATGATATCTAGGACTATCTGCCTTCGTCAGCATTGCCTGTGCCCCTAAAGATGGACCCCACCACTACGCTTATTATTTATTCCACTGCTTGTTGTATTAAGACTCGATCATGAGATCCTTTTTTTCGTGTAAGACCTTATTATGGTTTGTTATGGATGATGTACTGTGATATCCAATCTGTTATGTCTCGCAAAAATGGTAATCCTAGGATTGCGATGTATGACATATCAGGCATCTGGGATTAAAAATCCGGGTGTTGGACGCGGCTTGCCTGCGTCCGGGCTGTGCGCCCATCCGTGCGCCCTCGTACGTGGCGTCCATCAGAAGACTCTCTATGTTTTCCTTTCGCGGGCGTGATTCTCGGCTAGCTGCCAAAGGAAAAAACGAATGCGAGAAATAATGTACAGAAGGCGTTGTTAAGCACTGGCTTCCTTCTTGCACAGACCACAGATCCAATCGGCGGCGGTCAGCTTGCCGTCATGTCATAATTCTCAATAGCTTTCCCGGCCTCTGAGTAATTGACGTGTTTAGGACGACCAAGCTTTCATCGCTAGCGCGACATCAACCTGCTAGTCTTTTGACGGCAACCATTACCTCCTGGGCATAGCTAATTAGCCATGAAGTTTACGTCAGTACATGCTTAGACGTCGGCTGTCGTCGAAGTATGCAGTGGTTGACTGGCTGCTCGCCACCGGAGACACAGCCGGAGGAAATTCTTTTTTGCCACAAAGGCAAGGAACCTACGACTACACGGAGGTTGGTCAGTGGTGTCGTTCTCGGACGTAGACGTCGCCGTCCGGGGCCAGTACCTCAAGCTATTCATCCATGTGGCCATCTTCTTCGGCGTTATCGTTAATGGCAGCGTGCCTCCGTCGGTGACGCAACATGCCAATAGGGGACGTCGCGTCGTCGCCCGAGGCCGGCACGATGATGTTGCTCATGCCGACGGCGTTCTCCTATTTCCTGTTGCGGTGGGGGCCGTGGGTATCATGCAAAGGCTACCGGAGTAGAAGGAGAATTACTCTGTACTTTTCGTGTTGGTTGTTGCGAGTATTACGGTCAGGGTATTCTCTATATCTGTTTTTAAATAAAAGATAAGAACGCTACCTTTATCACCGGGGCCTCGGGATGGACGCCACGTACGAGGGGCGCATGGATGGGCGCACAGCCTGGGCGCAGGCAAGCCGCGTCCGTTGACATTGGGGTTAGGGGAGACAAAGGCATTGAATTGGGTTCAAATGGCTCGACAAAATTTGATAAAAAACAGTGATAGTTAGGCCAGTTTGATTCTGCTCACCAAGTGTTCGACACAATGGCCGCAAGAATTCAACTTTTGAATTTTGAAATGAAATTTGGTGGAGTGGTTTGTCACATCCTTAAGAATCTCTGGTTGCTTGGGATTTTTAAATGGAGTTCATTTGAATGGTTTTTGAAAAAGGGTGATCTAGACATATGAGATGGATTCCATTTTCAATTGTCATTTAAATTAGAGTTTGAATGTTTTTGGAAGAACACAAAGTGGGCCTTGGTACATCACTACTTGTACTAGCAAGGGGTGTAAAGATCCATAATTGTTTCTGTTTGAAATTGAGTCCTAGGAACACCCAAAGTGTCCTAGTTGATTAAAATTGCAAAAGTGACCATTTCCTTTTATTAATTCTTTTTGATTTCTTTTTCTTTGGATTTTGCTTGGGAATGATCTAGATCATGTGTAATTCACCTTAGAATCATTTTACAACCGTTAGAACAAACAATCATGGCATTTCAAAAAAAATTCATTTTAATGCAACACACATATGCATGCTTAAATATTTTTAATGGGAAAAAGTTTTTGTTAACCCTAAATTGGGTGATTTTGATCTTGATCACTTGGATTAAAGTTTTGGGATGTTACATAAGGGCGTGGGAGAGGATCCTGGGATTTTTTTGGAGGGCCAGCATGAAAATCTTCCTGAATCGAGACTAAGGAGGTGAACAGAAAAATAATTACAATCGTGCCCCCAAGCTACCGACTTTAGCTTGCCCATAGGGCGTCTAAACAATGGGTAGAATTGGAATTTTGAAGTCAAAAGTTTTTGGAATGGAGGGGCACGAAAGAATTAAAGGTCGGTGTTTGATTTTGCCACTCGATTGAGATTTTTGAATTTGGCGACCGTCTATCTAATAATAATAGAAAAATGCTACTCCCCCGGTGGGAGATTTTGCCTCAAAGTTTTTGAAACGGAGGGGCAGGAAATGCTTCAAAGTCGGTGTGTGGTTTAGCCGCTCGATTGTGATTTTGAATTTGACTAGCGTCCATCGGATAATAATACAAAATTGGTACTCCCCTGGTGGGAGATTTTGCCTCAAAGTTTTTAAAATGGAGGGACGGAAAATGCTTCAAAGTTGGTGTGTGGTTTTATCGCTCGATTGAGATTTTGAATTTTGCTAGCATCCATCCAATAATAATACAAAATGGTACTCCCCCGGCGGGAAATTTTGCCTCAAAGTTTTTGAAATGGTTAGGCGGGAAATGCTTCAAAGTCGGGGTGTGTGATTTTGCCGCTCTATTGAGATTTTTAATTTGGCTAGCGTCCAAGTACTACTAGTAGTAGTAGTAAAAAAAGGTGGTAGAACGTACGTCTATCTGGTCAGGAATTCATGGCCGAGAGTCACATAACCTGATCATCCATAACCACACTTGAGTACTCCGTGTTTTCGGGATTACTAGGCCGGAGAGCAAAACCAGATATGTAGTAGTATTCCTGAAATACTTAGTTCAGAGAATTAACTCCACCTATTCAATTTATCTTTAGTTATTGCATGAAGTAGTAATCCTAAAATCTAGCCAATTCACGTGGACACCGCATCTAATTGAAAACATGCAAGCCAATGCATGCACTCCCATTTTAACAAAAAGAGCAGCTAGGAGCATTATAGGACGTGGTGGTACATATTTTTGGGTCAACTAGAGGAATAATTGAGAAAAACTAGGAGCATTAATTGTCTCTCCGGCCTAGCAATTGACGCTGTACAAATAATTAAGAACCGTGCTATTGAGCAAACATGAGGTTTTTAGCTCCACGGAGCATACACCCCATCCGGCCACACGGTGAGCATCCAACAGCATAGCGAAAAACCAAAATTGAAAACTGGAAAATGCCATGCAAAAAATGGAAAATGCCTTAGTTTGTGTGTGCCTTGAGGGACCAGGGAGTGCAGGTTTTCTCCTTAGATTTTGGGATAATTAAATACAATGAGGTTATGGTAATACTAATACTGGTATCATCCTACATATTTGCATGCTCCCAGGAGTCATACGCTAGTGTGCACGTCCATTGTCCCATAATTAGTGCACATGCGCATGCGCGTTCCCGTGCCAATTTGATGGAACGTGGTTTTGGTTGCTGTGTGCATGTCGTTGTCTCGTTTCCACACGCTTCGCTCGGCTGTCTGAGGCCTTTGTTTGAATGTGTGTCTCTGGAACCGCTTCCTCTGCTAGTCGACGAGATCGAGACCACACGAACGCCATCATCCATGGCCGACAAGAAGCAACAGGACTCGTTGCAGGCTGTTCGCCCCGAGGGACTCATCCAGAAGATAGGTTACATCTTGTTTTTGATGTACGACTTCGACTACTACTCCGCCTTTGAGGCAGTTTGCAGTGCCTGGTGCGTCTTCACGGAGGAGCGCTTTATGCTAGCCAACTGGATTCTTCTAGAGCACCAGTTTTCGGAGGAGTATCCGGTAGATGACGCCGCCATCACGTTGTTGAACGTGAGAACTGGCTGCCACCTTGAGAAGAAGATTAGCCTGGTTATTCGCATGTGCTTTGTTGATATTCATTTGTATATATGTGATTCCTTTTTTATTCACCTCCTATACTATATGCTTTTAAGTTATATTTCTTGTTCTACTTGTTGCCTAGGGTTTTGCTCCATGGTTTACCTTGATTGAATCTCAGTATGTTTACCTTGAGTGAATCTTTGTTTCTCCTCTCTCTCTAGAGAAGGTACTTTTATGTCGGTAGCACAACCGGCGACTTCCTTGTTCTTGGATAGAGGGTGCATCCGTACAAGATCCGGTTGTACAACCCCTTCTCTGGTGCTATCAAGCGCCCGAGGGCAGAGATACCGACCGAGTAGGTGGCTTCTATCACTATGATGATGTTCCCGTCGTTGATGGTGTTTACATCAAACCATTAGCACACCACCATTCGTTGGGCGAATGAGGGAACGGAGGAAGGGAGTCGCCCGGTCTTTGGTGAAGGGTGGTACTCGCCGTATGAGTTCGCGGAACTCCAAAGAATGACTTCTTATGCCGGCAATGTTTTCGTTGCAGACAGATACGGGTCTGTAAACTCGACTATGTGTGATACTGCTCATGGAGATGTCTAGGTTCAGTGCTCGGCACGAACCCTGGAGATGCATCCCACTGTTGCAGGCCCTGTTCTAGACCGCCAATTCCTAGAAAATCATTTTTACCTCATCGAGTCTGATGGAGGGTGTTGTTCATTGTGAGTGGACCGGTCTATGGAGGCAGGCCGGTTGTTTACCAGGTTGATACCCATAACCTTGTCCTTTAGCCGGTTAGAGGCATCAGAAGTCATTCTCTCTTCGTTGCTGACAATCGGCGCGTCTACATCGGTTGCGCCAGGGTGCCCACAATGCAGGCCGTCAACATATACTATGCGGACCTATCCAAGATTTGATCTTACAACTTTGAGGCTCTTGTGTGGGAAGAGGAGCCAAGGGTTGTATATGGGTATGGAGTAGGAGGATTATGGATCAATGACCATCCTTTCGAACTCGATCGATTGCTAGCAGAGTATTGTAGAATCATCGAGCATTCTCAGCTGTATATGGTGCCGCCTTATGGCCAGGATGGTACCACCCACTATGATTACTACGACGGCTATCCATCAGATTGATGGATTGTGTGGGTCTTCTCCTGATGTATTCTCTTCAGGTCATCTCTTTGTGTGTTCACTTTCTTGAGTGAATGTATATGAATTTTGCAAGTTCTATGGTGCCCATGTAATACAACGGATGTTCACCTTGTTTTCAGAAGATTGTGTGTTGTACCTCTTACAATTTCACTATTTTTCATGTATGTGTAGTAATTTTAATAGATGCTCGGTTTGTAACTGACATGGGTATACCCTATAGGTACTCGAGCTTGGTATATACGGCCTGAATACAGCCGAGGCCCACGGCGTTGCCAAGGCCCAAATGGAGAACTTGAGTAACCTATGAACTCTCGATTGCTTGCAGAAAAAGAAGAAGCTAAAGATAGAAAGTTTAAAGGGAAACCCTAACCTGTAACCGACTCGACCTGCTACCCGAGACCTAGCCTATCTATATAAAGGATAGGAGGGGGCGGCGAGGAGAACACACGCAACCCTAGTTTTCCACAACCCTCGCAAGATTGCATCCGCGCACCATTGTAATCTTCGATTCTTTTGTTAATTCCACGAGCAGACAAGCAGGAGTAGGGACCTCTACGAGGCCTCAACCTGGGTAAACCTTGCGTCCCTTTGTGCTTTTTTGCTAGCCGATTGATGCTTCCAGCGCTCCCTCCTTCTCCAAAACCCAAGTCCATAACAATGGGCATTGATGAGTTAAACCCTCGTCAATTGGCGCCGTCTTTGGGAATTGGGAGTGCTGATGTTGCGGCTTCTTCGGCCCCATCAACTGCGATCTACAACTCTGCAACAGCGGAGATTCGCCAGCTCTTCGGCGCGCTCGACTTCACCATCCACACGCCGGCCACTCGCCCGGCTTTCGAGTCCGTGGGCGATGGAATTAGCCTGCGATTGGAAGCTTCCACTTCAAAGTTGGTCAGATGGGCACGCTTCGCATGCATGACCAGCCGATAATACCATCGATTGCTCCAGCGTCGTGGTTCCCTCCACCGATCGGTACCCTCAGCAAGCTCAATGCCTCGACAATATTCGAGAATACGGACAGCGACAACAGTCGTGAATCCGATATGGGCGATCTAGCAACTAAAGATGGAGCCTATGGTTCCGGATCTGAATGTTGCGGGAGCAGCAGCTTCCCCAACCACTACATGTGCACCATCATCAACGTTGGCGACTCCTCCGCCAATCGCGACAACACGGGCAACGGAGGCAATGGAACCGACCCACCAAACGGTGGCATACCTAATGGCGGACCGCCCAATGGAGGTCCCACTAACGGCGCTCCCGTCAACAACGGAGGGGCATTCGAACCCCCCACCATGGTGAACGAGCAAACTAGTGAACGTGTCGTGATCAGGCTCAATGATCTCGAGTGGGCCCGCTGCCGAGAAGCCCTATGAGGCCACCCTCTACCCTTCGGCTCCCTGCAAGAACTGCTGATGGGCTACCATTGGCTCCTGAAGGAGGAATACAAATGCCAACTGCATACACTCGCGCAACTCGAGACGCGTAAAAAGGCGGCAGACAAGTCGAGCCTCCGGCGAGCTGGGCTCTCCTCCCACGGAGGATCCTCCTCCAAGTGCAATGAGTACATCGCTAACAAGAGGCGATCTCGACTGGCCTACCTCACCGAACAAGAGCATGTAGAAGCCGGAAAGGTCCTCGATTTTGGCTCCATGACGGTGGATACGCGTGGCAACGTGCTCCCAAAAACGCTACAAGCCGTGGTAATGGCGGCCACCATGTATCTCCTCAACAACCAGACGCCATCTGGAGATCCTCGAGCTGCCATGCACTGATCTACGATCGCACGCTTGGGGTTAATTGAGGCCTCTCTCGACAAAGAGCCGACGCCGAAGCCAAAGAAAAACAAGGCTCTATCAAAACGCTATTCCTCACCCTCATCCAACGACGACAATCATGATCTGTCTCGACGTCGCTGCTCACGGCGACACGACCACGACTACAATGCACATGATGACATCACGCAACGCAAGATCGACAAGTCAAGGGCGCGACACGCCCGATCAACTAACTCAGAAGACGAAGATGTGGAGCTCTGTGGCGCCAGATGCTTCAGCAGGGCCATCAGGCAAAAGCGAATGCCCAAGGGATTCAAGCTCCCATCGGAGAACCCAAAGTTTGACGGCTTGTAGGACCCAAAAATCTGGTTGGAAGACCACATCTCCTCCGTTAGGCTCCATGGTGGGAGTCGAAGCACAGCCATGTAATGCCTGCAGCTACAGTTGCAGGGCGCCGCTCGAGCTTGGCTCAATAACCTCCCGCGCAGATCCATTCATAGTTGGGACAATCTGGTCTATAGCTTCGTGTGTAACTTCAAGGGCACCTACAAAAGGCCCGCATCAATCAAAGAGCTGAGATGCTGCCAGCAAAGGTCGGGCGAATCATTACGCTCGTACATCCAGAGGTGGTCCATCATCAAGAACTTCGCGGAAAATATCCCGGAGGACCGGGTAATTAACGCATTCAACGGCGGCGTTCATGGCATAGAGCTCAGGGAGGAGCTGGGCCGCTCGAAGCCCAAAACCATTGACCACCTAATGGGAATCGCGAATCGATGGGCAGATGGAGAGGATTTGGTGCAAAATGGCGTTCACTCCGACGATGAAGAAGAACTCCAACGAAGATGCGATCGCCGAAGCAAACATCGAATGCGCATCTACGATGACCGTGACGACGTCAACATGGTCATAGCCGGCTAAGCCGACAGACGCGACGACAACCGCAATAGTGGCTACCACAGCGGTGGACACCGCGACTCCGGGAAAACTACGCAAGTATGGCAGCACCGCACTCGCGACGAAGCAACCGCTACATCGACAAGCATGATGGCAAAAATAAATCCAACCACCTCCTCAAGGACTGCCGCGAATTCCGCAAGCTTCATGAGGGTCTGGCTCGGATGCATCGTGACGCGGTCAACAGGGGCTATGGAGCCGCCCCTGGCGCCGTGGCACATGGAGCTCCTCCACCACCACCTGGACCACCGCCAGCCATAGCTGCGCTTGACCAGCATCACGGAGGCGAGCCATACCCATGGGACATGGGCACCATGATGATCCAAAAGGGTCGCCCCTCCAATCGGGTGCGAAAGGCCATCACTCGCCAAGTCAATTTGGCGACAAACTCACCACCATCCACCACTGAGTACCTCAGTGGAAGCGACTCCTGCATCACCTTTGACAAGCGTGACCACCCGCACGAAGTACCTCGTCCAGGCCACTGTCCCCTCGTACGCGAGGCACAAATTGGAGGCTTCAACATGAGTCGCGTCTTCATGGACGGTGGAAGCGACATTAACCTCATGTTCGCAAGTACCTTGCCAGCAATGAGGATCCCTTTGACCTGCCTAGAGGTCTCGGACACAACATTCCACGACATCGTCCCAGGCAAGGGTGTATATCCCCTTGGCAAAATCAACCTCGACGTCATCTTCGGCACGTCGAAATTTTTTCGACGTAAACGCATCGACTGGCCGTCACAGTATGACTACATCCTTGGACGTGTCGCGTTCGCCAGGTTCATTGCAGTGCCGCACTATGCCTACCTGCAGATGAAAATGCTAGGCCCCACTGGCACCATCACAATCAACGTGAGCTTCAAGAGGTCCGACAGTTGTGATAGGGAATTCAACAGAATTTCCCAGTCCTTTGGCATGCAGGAAGAGCTCGCAAGATTGAAGGAGTCGACAGACAACAGTCTGCCTCCCCTAAGCCGGCCAAGTTCACCCGACCTGTCCTTCGACTCGTCGGTGCACACGAAGAAAGTTCAGGTCCACCCATCAGACCCGGCCAAGATGGCCCTCATCGCCAACAATTTGAGCCCCGCATAGGAACTCGCGCTCGTCGAATTCCTCTGTGAGCACTAGGAAATCTTCGCCTGGTGTCCAGCAGATATGCCAGGAGTTCCTAGGGAATTCACCGAGCACGCAATCAATGTCAACCTAGAAGCAAGGCGAGTCAAACAAACAATTCGGTGACTGTCTAAACCAAGAGCAAAAGTGGTCAGAATGGAGATTAACAGACTCCTTGACGCCAACTTCATACGTCAGATCAAGGAAAGCACTTGGCTCGCTAACATGGTGCTGGTGCCTAAAAAGACACGGATATCCTGGGGATGTGCGTGGACTTCACCTCCCTGAATAAGCACTGCCCAAAGGACCACTTCCCGCTACCACAAATCGACCAAATCATCGACTCCACCGCGGGATGTGAGCGCCTCTGCTTCCTCGACGCCTACTCAGGCTATAATCAGATTCGAATGAAGGAGGAAGATCAAGAGAAAACGACGTTTACGACGCCTTTTGGTGTGTTCTGCTACAACAGAATGCCCTTCGGGCTAAAGAACACAGGAGCAACCTATCAGTGGTGCATGCAAGCTTGCCTCAAAAACCAACTTGGTCGCAACATCCAAGTCTATGTTGACGACATCGTAATCAAGACCAAAGAGGAAGCCTCGCTAATCGACGATTGACGCGAAACCTTCGCCAACCTCGACCGCTACCGGATCAAGCTCAATCCGGACAAATGCGCCTTCGGCGTACCTTCTGGGAAACTACTCGGGTATATCATCTCTGCGAGAGGGATTGAGGCGAACCCGAAGGAAACAAAAGCCATACTGGCCATGGAGACGCCGAAGAACATAAGAGGCGTCCAGCAGTTGGCTGGGCGAATTGCGGCGCTCAGTCGATTCATCAGTCGAATGGGCGAAAAAAACATTGCCCTTCTACCAACTCCTCCGCAAAGCCGACAAGTTCGAGTGGACCAATGAGGCACAGGAAGCATTCGAACACCCCAAGCGTCTACTGTCTACCTCACCAGTACTGGTGACCCTGCGTGAAATGGAACTATTGTTGCTATACATCTCCACCACCAACCAGGTGGTCAGCACGGTGCTCGTGGTAGAGCAGGCGGAGGAAAACAAAGTCCACCGGGTACAACGCCCAGTCTACTACCTTAGCGAGGTGCTCACGCCAACAAAGCAGCGGTACCCGCACTACCAAAAGTTGGCATATGGCGTCTTCATGACAGCCAGGCAACTGCGCCACTATTTCAAAGAGCACCCAATCGTGGTTGTCAACGATGCCCCGCTTGGTCATATCCTAAACACCCCCGACGCTACGGGACGAGTCGTGTTTTGGGGAATGGAGCTGTCTCCACGAGACATTACGTATGAGAAGCGCGATGCGATCAAGTCACAAGTACTCCCTGATTTCCTTGTGCACCGGATGGAGAACCAGCTCCCCGAAAAGCCAGACATGTCCTACCTCTAGACAATGCACTTCGACGGATCCAAGCGAAAGGACGGAGCTGGCGCAGGTGTCATACTGACATCGCCTTAGGGAGATAAGCTGAAATATATCCTGCGAATGCAGTTTACCGCCTCCAACAATGAAGCTGAATATGAGGCCCTGTTGCATGGGATGCCGATGGCAAAGGCTTGCGGCGCCAAGAGGCTAATAATCTACGGTGACTCCAAACTGGTTGTCAACCATCCAATGCACGAGTGCGACGCACTGAACTCAAATATGATCGCCTACCACGACCTCTACGATACACTCGAAGGGGATTTCGACGGCTGTGAGCTACAACACGTAGGCCGCGAGAGCAACGAAGAGGCGGACGCACTCGCCAACATTGGCTCCACCTGCGCCCCCATACCACCTGGCGTATTTCTGGAGCACATCTGCGAACGCTCCATCAAGCCAAAGGCCACAGAGAAGAAAACAAGCGCAACAACGGACTCGGGGGCTGTGCCGCCCAATGAGCCAATGTCACTCAACGACCTGGAGCTTGACACAGGACTCGAAGGACCAATGAGTGTCATGATGATCAAGCCATCTTGGACTCAACCGTACATCACATACCTTCTCAGCAAAAGGCTACCGTACGATCTGACTGATGCACGACACATTGCGTGACGATCCAAGGCATTCGCTGTTATCAACAGCAAATTATACTAGCGCAACATCACAGGAGTACTCCAACGATGCGTCTCCAACACTGATGGAAGAGCTGTTCTCCTTGACATCCATGAGAGGACTTGCGGGCACCACGCCGACAATCGCGCCCTCGTCGCCAAAGCTCTATGAGCTGGATTCTACTGGCCTACGGCCATGCGCGATGCCAAGGATATCGTCCAAAAATGCAATGCTTGCCAGCGATTTGCGGACAAGCCACACGCACCTGGCGTGGAGCTCCGGCCAATTCCATTGGCCTGGCCCTTCGCCCAATGGGGACTCGACATGGTCGGCAAACTCCCAAAGTCTTCGCGAGGAGGCTACGTCTACCTTTTGGTCGCAATCGACAAATTCACCAAGTGGATAGAGGCCATGCCGGTGACTAACCAGTCAGGAGCTAGCGTAGTCAAGTTCTTCGAGTCCATCGTCTGTCGCTTTGGAGTGCCACACAGGATCATCACGGACAATGGGACGAACTTCACCTCCAAGGAGTTCCAAGAATTCTGCGAGAACTTGGGAATCAACGTAAGCTATGCCTCCATAGCTCATCCACAGAACAACAGTCAGGTCGAAAAGGCCAATGGGCTAGTCTGCGGCGGAGTCAAGAAGCGACTCCTTAGGCCACTCGAACAAGCCGTGGGATGCTGGCCAGACGAGCTGCAATCGGTACTCTGGAGCCTACGCACAACCCCAAATAGTGCCACGGGGTACACCCCGTTCTTCATGGTGCACGGTGCTGAAGCGGTGCTACCCGCAGATGTACGATATAAAGCACCGCGAATGGTCACTTACAGTGAGCAGGAGCCAATAATTACACTCAAAGACTCCGTCGACCGCCTTGACGAGGCACGGGAAATCGCTGCGGAAAGAACAACGATCTACTAGTAGAACCTGCGCAACTAGCACAGCAGAAGGCTACGCCCCAGGTCCTTCGTCGAAGGAGACATGGTCCTGCGACTGAAACAACAAGGGCATCTCAAGCTCGAGTCCCCCTGGGAGGGACCATACATGATTACAGAAGTAATCCCAGTGGCGCCTATCGCCTTAAAGATTTCGAGACAGGAGTCGCGTACTTCAACTCCTGGAACGTCACGCAGCTTCAGTGCTTCTACCCTTAGTCGTCTTTTATTTCTTACATTGCAAATAAGGCTATTCAGCCAAGGCTACTTAGCCACACATTGTACCTCATACTATTCTGCGAATAAATAAAGCTAAGTGCCCCAAAACTCGGTGTTCTTTAATTTTTTGCAAATTAACCACTCGGGGGCTGCGCCACCCTGTACACATTTTTTCTACGAACCAACGCGATATCCTGAGTAGCTGATGCACTAATTGAACCCTTGACAAACACCAACCCAGTTGCAACACACTTGACAAGTTGGCAAGATGCTGAGATAAACACAAGTCAGGCTAACGAAAAGGAATCGCATAGTGCAACACACTCGCAAAACATATGAGCTAACAAGCTCTTTATATACATCAGCATATATATATGAACTTTACTACACTGGTGCAACTATGTGCAGGATACAAACTAAACTACTGTTGCAACAAAAGAATGTTTGTCTGCTCCTCGAAGAAGTCAATAAATTCCTCCGCTGGGCGATCCACCGCCTGGTAGTGAGGAACCATGTTCCAGGTCAAACCTACTGGCGGCGCTAGTGGTCCAGCAGCAACCGCTGCAACATCCACATCAGGCCTGTGCAGTCGTACCAACAACAGAGCAGCCTTGGCACCAACCACTAACTGTTGTCATACACACTCGCGGACTGCACTCAAGTCTTGAAATTTTGCAAGAAGGCCTAGCAGGCTCGATGAAACGACATCCAGCGGGAACATCGTCTGATAAATATTCCTTAAGCCTGATTGCGATTTCTTCAGGAAGTTAAGCACATGCGAAGCACGATCCTGCAGGGTCGCTAGTGCGATTGCGTGATCATGATCTACACAGAAGTACCCACTCGCCAGAAGCTGCTCTTGGGTCAGATCATTCATGCGAATGGCAATCCTGTCCTTCTCACCTTGCGGATGGCGTGCACTAACAACTATACCAAGCAAAGGCAAAAGCATGAAGAAAACAAACTACCACGAGTGGCTACAAGAAAAGATAGGGAAGCAGAAATCTAACACTTGAATTGGTCGCCCAGCTGCGTCACCTCCCCTAGCAGGTATTGCTCTCGGGCAGTGGCCTTCTGCGCCCTCGACTTCCATAGATCCGCGTTACCACGGAGCACGGGCAGTTCGCGCTCCAACTTCTTAACACAGTCACGGAGTCGCGAGAGAAGAGACAGCTCATCCACCCTTGAGCACGACTGTGCTAAGGTATCATCAGTGGATGGCATATTCCGAGGTTCACTCGAAGGACCACTCGATGTGCCCTATCACAAGCCAAGCAAGAGATAATAGGAAGACCAAGCAATAAATGGGCAAAAACTCAAAGTGCATTCAAGGATAACAAAAATATCAACAAATACACCTGCCAACGACATGTTCTAGACAGAAGGAGTCAAGCTATGAACTATTACAAGTATAACTACTGAGGAGCAACTAGCTTCTTCGACTTAGACTTCGGTTTTGGGGGCCTCATCGAGTCTATGGCAGTATCAGACGCCACAGACTTTCCGCCGGCCCCTGACGCCATAGCCTTCGCCGCCTTCTTGGCTCGCTGCAACTCCTCAGAGTACTTCGCGACTGTGTTGATAAGCTGCGGCCCGTACTTGCCACAGGCAGTTGCAAAAGGAGCAAAGACTACCTGTTGGCCATCCGCGCTGACATGCATTTCCTTGGAGACCGCCGCAGGATAAACCTCGACTCCATGGGCTTAAACCATTGCGAGTGACATAGAAGCGCCAGCCGCACAGAGTGAGTTCTTGAAGCCTGCAGGAATGCCTCTAGCAAGGGACTCCACCATTGGGTGCCAGCTCCTCATGGAGGCGACTGAGTACACCCTTGGCCTTGATCAGCATCCCCCGGATGGAAGCACTGCGATCTTCGACTGCTGTGACTGCACCTGCCGAGGCATCATCACGACGGAGCGCCTGGGCATCGAAGCTCAGACCGCCGGCATCTACACAAGAGCAAAGTGTTGGCACAAAAAGTTAGCACAATAACAAATTCGAAAGAAGGGACACGACAGAAATCTAGACGAGGGAATACCTGAAAGATCCTTGGCAATCGAGAATAGTTGTTCTTCGAACAACTTCTCCCTAGCCACGATGGAGGCGCACAAATCCTCTTCGCATTTCCGCGATTTGTCAAGTGCTGCGACTGCCTCATCGCGACCCTTCACCGCTGCGGTGAGCACCTTTTCGAGGGAAGTGGTATCGCGAAGGAGTGCATTATGCTCAGCTGCAAAAAATAAAGACAGACCGTCAGTCGAGTATTTCACAAGAATGAAAAAGAAGAAGCAAAAAACACTCACATTCAACCACGCGATGGGGATTGTCTAGCATGGCATGCTAGCGACCCATTGCAAGCACCTGCTCCGCCAGGCGAGCAGCTTCCTTCACAACAAGCTACGACGGGAGAAACAACAAAGGATCAGCAGATGGTATGGACGATAAATTCGACTTCAACAATCAGAAGAAGCAACATTACACATACATGATCCTCCAGTGACTCCGAAGTCGATTGACGTGCAGCCGTCCGGACAACCATCTGATACTCCACATTGTGTGGAGAACTTGATGAATTGTGCCCAGAGTGGGCCGCCAATGGAGGAGGCGGAGTCTGTTCAGCCACTTTCTTAGCTTTGGAGCCCGCAGCTCCAGATTCTTTCAAAATTTGGACGTCGCCAGAAGATGATGATGCCGGTTGACTAGAGAGCAAAATCAACATCAGGAAAATGCAACTCCAAAAACAGAATCAAGAGAAGAATTGTATACTCACCAATCAAACTTGTCAAAATTGAAGGTTTGGCCTCCTAACTCCGACAACGATTCCTTTGGCAGCCGCATGTTCTTGCGGGAGGATGGTGCCATAGCACTCACAGGAATAATAGGTATCGGTGACTCCGCACCAATAGCTGGGCCTTCCGGATTCGAAGGAGATGATGCATTCGAATCCTCGCTGTGCGAACGCTTGCGAGTGTCCAGACCACTAGACTCGGGGGCTTCCTCCTCCCCCTTAGATGGGACGGTCGACTCCGACTCGTCCTCTTCTAAGGCTTCACGAGGAATAACCCCTCAGGAAGAGGGGGCATACAGGGAGACACCTTCCAATCCTGCATACAGGAAGCAAGTCAGCACAAGTCAAGAAAAAAGAAGAATTCGACAAACAAAGCTAGCTCGTAGCACAACCGTGCCTCGGGAGGAGGATTAGCAGCATCGAATGGAGGTACGACTGGTTCATTGGGGAGCACATCCTTGGCAGTGTACTTGGTGACCAGTAGCACCCTTTTATCTACTTCACTCGCGGAAATGCCATCGGCAGATACGTGAGTGACATCGTCCGCTCCAGCCCACTGGAACGTAGGGTGGACTCTGGCTTGCAGGGGTTGGACGCGGCGGCGCAACCATATGCGAATAAGGGCGCAGCCTCCCTCTTCTTTACCCATGCGACTCTCGAGGTCGCAGATGCGGTCGTACAGCACACATGTGTCCTCAGACTCGCCGGGCATCACCACATTCTTCCAGGAGCGCCTCCTCTTGCATGGCGCCGCGTGATCGAAAGGAGCGAGTCCGAAGTGGTCTCCATCGGCCTTCTGGTCGCGGATGTAGAACCACTTGTCCCTCCACCCTTGGACAGACGCCATGAGTTTGATGTCAAAATACGTGACAGAAGAGTCGACGTGGATACCGCAGCCTCCTACATCATAGACTACGGAGCCAGACGCCGACTAATGCTTCAGCTTGAAGAGATGCTTGAAGAGACCAAAGTGTGGCTCGATTCCGAGCCAGCACTCACAAAGTGTAATGTAGCAAGCAACACGGAGGATGGAGTTGGGGGACAGCTGGTGCAGCTGGTGCCCATAGAAACAAAGGAGGCCCCTGAAGAAAGGATGCAGGGGCAGAGAAAGACCGCGGATGATGAACGCTAGGAACATCACCCGGAAACCAGCAGGAGGATAAGGGGTTACCTCACCACCTAGGACTCGCGAGTCACCGACCGCGGGAGACAGAACTCCGTCTTGGCGTAGGAGACGGAGGTCAGACGACTTGATAATGGACGCGTGCCACGCACCATTGGTGACGCGAGTGCCTGCACCCTTCTTCTTCCCAACAACGGCGGTGCTGGTGCCCGCAGCGGCGGAGCCGCCCTTCTTCTTGGCAGCAGCAGTGGTGGTGGCGGACTCAGTGGCGGCACCCTCCTTCTTCTTCCCCATCTTGCGGTGGCGATGAGAGCGAAGAAAATAGCTCAGGAAAACACGGAGTTGGTCCAGCGCAGTGAACGCAACGAGCTCTTGGAGGCAGAAAGGAGCAACAATGGAGATGGAGACAAAGGTAGAGAAAAGAGTAGATGGGAAAAATTACCTCCGCAGCGCTGCTACTTAACCCCCTGGAAGATGTAATCCAACGGCCAGCAGAAACCCTATCAGACACGTGGCGCACATCATGATCGACACATGGAGGACCTGAAGCACGAACCGTCCCCCACTACCCCCATTACGCGCGGAAATTGAGGAGGCACGGTTAAAACAAAGATTAAGCACGCCTGGTCAAATCAGGGTCAGACAATGGGACCCACCGCTCGTCACGTCCCGTCAAAGCCGCTCACGGGGGCCACTGAGATCATCACATCGTCAGCACTGACGTCATCATCATCAACAACTGAAGGTTTTCACTGCTTTAGTTCTTGCTCGAGTCTTCGACTCCACCAAGCACTCGGGGGCTACTCTCATAGGGAGCGCTGGTCACGCACCTACGATTTTCTTTTCTTTTTCTCTCTTCTGCAGGAATATGGATATTCAAAGCATACCCAATCACTCGAATCCACGATTCGACTATGGACATGGGTTACTCCCATAGGGAGCGCCGGAAATAAATTCGACTGAAACAAGAAAACAAAAGATGACAGCAGTCGCAAAAGTTCTTTAGTCCCTGCCTGAGTCTTCGACTCAACCAGGCACTTGGGGGCTACTCCCATAGGGAGCACTGGTCGCGCACCCTATGATTATTTGTACGTCATAATGTGTGTCGATAACATCCACACTCGAAGTTTATGGTGACACCGCCTCATAATTTTCCCTACAAAGAGACCGCGTCTCCTGGGTCGCCCGAATCATCTCCGCGATGACAAAATTCGGATGCCGCGCTTGCAGCGTGAAGATAAGACCTGAATAAGGCCTAGCAACGCATTTGCTATGCACTACCAGAAATATATCCGTGCCTACATGTACGATGAACATGCCTTGACGGACGCGTCGAGTGCTCACACCCATATACTGGTATTCGACTCCTGTAAGACCTCCGCGGCTTGAGCCGAATTACACCAGCACTTTTCTGAATTCGAGTCCGGGGACTCGAGTTCGAGTAGATTGCGTTGTTTTACCCTAAGGTAGTTAACTGATACCAATACATCGGTTAAATCAGGCACGCACATCAACAATCCCTATGATACAAATAGGGCAGTCGAAAAAATACTCACTCATGCACTCGAAAGGCTTCATAAAGTCCCGAGTCAAATCTGTGATTCCACTGGATACTCGGGGGCTACTAACATGGGTATACCCTATAGGTACTCGAGCTTGGTATATACGGCATGAATACAGTGGAGGCGTTGCCAAGGCCCAAATGGAGAACTCGAGTAACCTACGAACTCTCGATTGCTTGCGGAACAAGAAGAAGCTAAAGATAGAAAGTTTAAAGGGAAACCTAACCTGTAACCGACTCGACCTGCTACCCGAGACCTAGCCTATCTATATAAAGGCTAGGAGGGGGCAGCGAGGAGGACACACGCAACCCTAGGTTTCCACAACCCTCGCAAGATTGCATCTGCGCACCATTGTAATCTTCGATTCCTTTGTTAATTCCATGAGCAGATAAGTAGGAGTAGGGACATCTACGAGGCCTGAACCTGGATAAACCTTGCATCCATGTGTGCTTGTTTGCTAGCCGATTGATGCTTCTAGCGCTCCCTCCTTCTCCAAAACCCAAGTCCATAACAATGGGCATTGATGAGTTAAACCCTTGTCAGTAACAATCCTGAAACAACTTACAACTACGAATTACAATAGATTATTACAATTCTCAGTAAACTTGATAGTAGTAAAATGAAGCATAAAAATTGCATCAGAGTCTAGACAACAGAAAACACCATAATTGGTGTTATAGAAAAGGTCTCTATTGAGCTTGCATCGCGAGACATGTAAAAACTGGCTTCCCATGAGAGCTGTAGATGAGATTATTAAGTATGTTCTGCGCCAAAGCTTGCTTGTTTTTCAATTCACATAAGTCTTTGTGTGCTATGGTGATTACTAAATCTGTTTTGTTGTCTTCTTGCTCAAGAATATCACGGGCATCTTGGAGGGCATCCTCAAAAAATCTTTCGGCTTAATAAGAGGATCAGTCGAAGCGGTGTGCCATGAGAAATAGGTATTGTCACTGCTGCTGTGTGAAACAAAATTTAAACTTGAAGAAGCGATCCTTTGTTCGAAATTCACAAGGTTATTTGCAGCCTAAAACAAACACAAAACAACTTGTAATAGCATTACCATGCAATTGCACCACCATGAATTTTAAATGTTTCAATACGGTAATATTTAAGGAAGGAAGCAATTAATAGCGGTGGCTCATACATCTATTTCTTCTTGAATAACTAGATTAATTGGCGCCATGGAGCAATGTGAGCATGTGCTGCTCTGTAAAATGACTTCTCTACTTGAAGATGGCTGAGACCAAGACAAAACAAGTTACTTAAACAACAGACTTGGGAAACAAACTACAAGTTCATTTCGAATAATAGTGCCAGCAATCAACCAAAGTACCTAATGTAGACTGTTCAAACTGGAATGTGCAGAACATGAATAAAACGAATATGAAAACTAAGCCATTATGTTTCTCATATATAAACTAGCTAGGCACTACACAACAAAATCTGCCAATGATTTAATCATAGACAAAAAAGAGTAACTCAGTCAACAACAAC
Organism: Avena eriantha; assembly: GCA_910589775.1. Taxonomy (NCBI): domain Eukaryota; kingdom Viridiplantae; phylum Streptophyta; class Magnoliopsida; order Poales; family Poaceae; genus Avena; species Avena eriantha. Next base: position 327,653,564 of record OU342741.1, on the reverse strand, counting down.
ACATTAATTGTGTGCCTCAAATATACTTGCCAGATAATTTCAGACAAACAATGAAACTAGCAATCATATATTATGTTATTCATGAACAACCAGATAATTCCAACGGTTCGACGACCTGAGAACAACAAACTGAAGCATCATGTGCCTCGTATTAAAATAGCCAGTTCATGTAACTATGATACACAGTAGATACAAGAGTGATATGAAGTGCACAGAGTTCCTTATGATACATGTATATTATACATGATCTAATCACTAGTATGGCTTTGTTCTCATTATCAGCCAACTTAGATGCAATACACCCGGCCTCTGCATATCTAGGAAATTGAACTAAGCACATAGAACAAAAGTAGACCATAGTGGGGCTAAAAAATTTATGCCAATTTTTGGCAAAAATTGAAAATAAGAAAGAAATATGGTAAATTTAAGCAAAAAAATGTGGCAAGGACCAAACTTTGGCTGCGAAACTTCAGGTGGGGGCATTACGGTAGGTGTTACACGAGTTCTATGGCGGCTCGTGTGGATGGGTGGAGTATGTACTCTATTGTTGCTCCTCTGCATAAAGGTAAGGCCAACTATAAATACAAACAGGTTCCAACATGATATGCATTGGCATGAAGTGAAACAAAAATGATGGGGTCTTACGAGATTATAGGAGCCATTCACTCCATGATATTGTGTGCAAACTGAGGATACTCCTTGCATAATACAACAAACAGTTAGAGCCGCAGGTTAAGAGGGATCAAGTCAACAGTACATAATGGTAAAATAGTATGACGTGTGTAAATGTGTAGTATAGGATAGCAGGACAATAGTAGGATGGAAATACTATAGTTCGTAAATCGACAAATGACAGAGATATTATATAATCATATCTCATGTGGACATGTACAACAGAGAATGTAAACAAATATGTTAAGTGACTAATAATTGACAAAGAAATATACATAAAAATAGTTCAATGCGTGGAGTTTAAGCCTAACCACAATGGGTTAATTTAGTACATAATAGGTATATCAAGTAAAGAACCTGTTAGTTAGGAAATTTAGCACGAATACAGTACATTGCCAACAAACAAATCACGCAGGGAGATCTAGTTACCTCGGTCAGGGTGGTGTCTAGGCCTCCTCTGCATCCTCACGGGTCACGTCGAGGTCGCCGAAGGTGCTACGATCGCAGTGGGTGTTGACGACGGGGAAGTAGATCTTGGGCGGGTGAGGATACGAGCAGAGCGCTGGACCACGGAATCCATGGAGAAGATCCAGGGCGCTCGATTATGTGCTCAGCATGCCGGACAAGATGGTTCATTGAGCAGATCAGGTGTGGCAGGTATGCGGGCTAAAGTGCAGCGAGGATGTTCTGGTCGATGACGTATTCCTGTAGGAGAGAGGGGGAGGGCTAGGGTTTAGAGGTACTGCTAGTTCTATACTGGGATAAATACGAGTGAATCCCCCCCACCCACCAAAATCACTAGGGGTCAAATGGGAATTTTGAAGTATCTGAAATTTTGGGGCACAAAGTATGTCCGGATACGCGGGAGATTTTACCGTTTTGTTTTGGTTTTGAATTTTTTCATGGTCCATGTAATAATAGAAAATTGGTAGGCTGTACGCCCTCTCTGTTCAGGAATCCAAGGCCGTACTCCCTCAATCCAACACCTCAACTGATCATCCATGGCCGTACTCCCAATGTTCAGAATCTCGAAGAAGAATGGATATCATACTTAGGAGTTTCAAAAAATTATGAGATCAATTACATCATGTTGGGAGGATGATGTTATACAATCATGAAAATTTTCATGTTCCAACTCAAATTCATTTCACGGTCATATAAAAGACAAATTCGGGAATGGATAGTAGAGCTTACTATATTCTACTATTGATTGCTCAATTTGGCATTTTCATAGATCCTAAATAATTTTGAGTTTCAAATTGAAATTGTACATGTCTATAGAACTCTATCGCCCAAATACAATGCATATTTTTTATTTTTTATTTATAAAATCTAAACATCATTTTAAGTGGTTTTCACTGGTTTCCACTGAAAGTTGGTTTTCACCGGATACTTTTCTCTTTATACTGTGCAACCATTGCCAAGGGATAATTAATTAGTACTAACACAAATCAGATGCAAAGATGAGGCAAATATCCACAAAAAATGCGACAAAACAAATACTTCTTCAAACTATCATAACACACCCACACGCACAAACGGACCCGCTCACAGCAGCAGTAACAACTTCAAATGTACTCCCTCTATTTCAAAATATAAGATGTTTTAGATTTATGAAAGGAGTCTATCTAGACCCCTTTTAGTGTGTAGGTTTAATCTAAACCTATATGAACCTATACAATAAAAACGGTCTAGATACACTTCTTTCACAAAACTAAAACATCTTATATTTGAAATGGAGGGAGCACTCTCTTTGTTCCACAATATAAGCCTTTTTAGCAAATAAGGGTGGAAGGATTTATTTAAACGTTTTTGCAAGACAGGTTTACAAATAAGTGATTAATGACATGACAATTTCATGACATAAACACAAACCCACATAACAAACAGACATCTTACGGAACGAACCTGAAAGCCCGAGCGACAACTAGCAGCTACCGCTGTGGAGTTGCAGAGCAAACAAGGGTGCATACACACTTGATTTGTCGAGCTAGGTTCCTTTATGTAAGGTGAGAGGCCTTATCCTCAAATTTTTCGTTTTTCTGGACAAGGAATGTTATGGGTCCCCCTATAAACTTGTACCTGCCGATTATTTAATACAGCTTATGGGCCTCTTGAGGCCTATTTTGTTCAAAAAAAGGACGTGAGAGAGATAGAGAGAGGGTTGGATGATTTTCTTTGATCGAAGGGGAGACACTTTATTGTACCGTATGATTCACCGCAAAATGATTCACACCACTATTTCGAGAAACTCCCATCGATATGTTTAATTAAGATCATGTCCCACGTAGCCTAGCTATTTGAAATTTAATAAAACTTGGGGATTATCCAAAAAACATGGTCCACTTTGTGTGAAATTGGGGTGGTAGTATTCTAAGCCATACTAGTAAGTTACACGTGCCTTGCACGGATAACTCATATAATGAAAGTATGACATATCATTTGAAAGATGTGTCTTATAATTAAGTACCTTGTTCTTTTACCTCCATATGCAGAACAAAAATGACTATTTACAACAATATAGTCTCGTCACAAGATAAGAAAAAAATAAAAATTGGCAGTTCTATTCTAAAAGTAAGTTGAAATATTTTAAGCATAAAAGATTGTATAATGGTTACATAAGTGTGTTTTGAGATCTATGCATGGTTTCATTGTGTTAAAGGTAAAGTCTTAGAAAAAGGTTAAACCTGTTTTCAAAACTCTCGATGGTTTCTGATATATTAGTTAACCCCTTGATAGGTACCTCCAAAAGCTTTTTTGTAAAACTTTCAAAGTAACCTACAATTTAGTTGTTGTTCAAATTTGACCTAACTTCGATAAATCGGCATAAAGTCATTCAAGTGGGCATAGTTAATTAGCTAGGGAGTTTGAAAACTCATAAAACATAGGAATCGTAAGGAAAACATGCTGGTCCGTACTTAATATGTCTAGAAGCTTTGCTTATGGCATTGAGATTCATATTGTTGGGACTTTCTTTACGGAAAGGAACAATCTCGTCATCACTCGGAAAACTAAGAATTTTATTTTGTGATAGTTGGGAACTCACATCGACGATATTGTTTACTACAAGAAGAAGCACCCGTTTACCTCCAAAAAGACATTTAATTCATCAAGAGCAATCTATCGCGCTTACTTATAGCTAAAGTTTGACCTAATTTCTTTAAATCAACAAGAATTCACTGAAGTGTGTCAAGTTAACTAGGAAGCTTGAAAAATCCTAGTACTAAAAATTTGGGTATTACGTATAAGAAACCGTGGTCAAATTTGTGTGATAATTGGGGCGGCTGGATTTTCTTTTAACTATGGTAGGTCCCATAGGAGCGAGGTCCTTGAATTAACACGTTCAATGGAAGTACAAGTTACATCAAGGAACTCATAGAAAATAAAAATTGCATCAAATAAAATCAATGCATTTAGCACAAGCAAGACCCTGAAACTGAGCAATGAAGTGTTTTGATGTTTGCGCATATACTAGCATTCATCGTGCTAAAGATTATATCAATAGAATCTTTCTAGATGCTAAGAATGGAAAATAAGATCCAACGGTTAGAAATGTTTGGATTTGCCAGTCTTGATCCAATAGGTAATATTCAAAGTTATCCGTACACTATATACTGGTATGGTATTGTAATAGAAAAGACAAGATAAAGATAACATAAGAAGTACTACGAATGGCCGATTTCTTTTGAATAACCTTCCCTCCCGATGTTTGGAAAGCAAGTGAAAATTTCAAAAATTGGAAAAGTTTGATTTTTTTACCACCAAGTAGGACCAAAGTGGTTTCCTTCCTATGTACTACTCCTACTCCACACAAACGCGGCTACCAAACATGCCAGAGACATAGGTCTACCGTACCGAAGCACACGGTCGTAATGCCACACTATGGACGAGGGAGAGATTAGTTAGGCCGCTGCGCGAGGGGAAAGGCGGGAGAGATGGAGGATGGATGGTGACAGGCAGCGAAGGAGAGAGAAAACACACAATTTGTTTTGCGCGCATAGGTCCTGAATTTTATACTACTAATAGAGTGTACACTTCAAGGCCGCAGGAGTACCTCGTGTCAGGATCCCATCATAAATTTTCTCTAACATCGAACAACCTTCAACTCCTCTTCGTAGCTGCCCTCTTCCCCTGCCTACATTTTATTCTCTCAGCATGTACATCGTGTGGACAGTGGTGAGCATATGTCTAAGCAAAGAAATATACTACACTATTTGCGTTTTCCCACTATGTGCAAAAAACCACACCATTAGCAAAAAGTGCACCTTAAGAGCTATCCATATACATAGTGGAGGTTGTCCACACAAGCCACAAATATTAAGGGTGACCCATAAGCTTATGGGTAGTCAACAAGGACTAAATAATAATATCAAGTACACATAGCAATATTAAACACAAGAATTTATGTTGTTAGCTCTTAACATGTGGGTCCTAGCTTATGGAGAAGTTTATCTACATACATTGTGCAGTGGTGCAATCAATTAGCTTATTATGGTGTAGTATTGGGGATCCATCTTATAAAAAAAAAATTCACATACATAGGCCATGCCCTAAGGTCATCCGCAATGTGTAAAAAGGCACACCTTAAGGCCTATGTGGCATCCGCTAATTAAGGTTCACCTTATACAGTGTGGAGAAAATAAAGTTATATTTAATCCTAAGGTGCACCTCAAAAGCTCGTGGGATTCCCTTAGAAAATAGAAAAATCATTTCCCCTCTCTCCTTATTTCTCATGTGATTGTTTTCAAAAGGGGTTCAAAATTTTCAAGATTCGAAATCTTATCTAGAAGTCGAACCAGTCGTCAAAACTCTCGGTTGTTTCTGATATATTAACTGACAACTCGATGGGTACCTACAAAAGCTTTTTCATAAAACTTTCAAAGCAACCTACAATTTATTACTTGAAGTTCAAATTCGACCTTATTTCAATACATCGACATAAAGACATTCAAGTATGTGGAGTTATATAGCTAGGAAGCTTGAAAACTCATAAAAGATGGGAATAACATGTAAGACATGATGTTGATCCACTATATATGTCCAAAAACTTGGCTTGTGGCATTCAAATCCAATATTCTTTGTAGTCTCGTAAGAGAGAAGAACGATCTCATCATCACTAAGAAAATTGAGCATGTTCTTTCCAGGTAGTTGGACACTCACACCCACAACACTACTTACTACCGGAAGATGCACCCATCTACCTCTAAAATGACATTTAATTCAAGAACAATCTGTTGCGCTTACTTCTAGCTCAAGTTTGACCTAATTTCATTAAATGCCAATATGCAAAATCTTAGCAAGAAGTTGAACCTGTTGTCAAAACTCTTGGTGGTTTCTGATATATTAATTGACCCCCCGATGGGTACCTCGAAGAGCTTTTTCATAAAACTTATAGTTTACCTATAGTAGTTCAAATTTTACCTACTTTCGATAAATCGGCATGAAGTCATTCAAGTGGGCAAAGTTAGCTAGGAAATTTTAGATCTCATAAAACATGGTAAATCGTAAGTACAACATGTTGTCCACTATATATGTCTGAAAACTAGGCTTGTGGGATTCAGATCCATATTCTTCAGACTTTCTTTACAGGAAATAACAATCTCTCATCATCAGTTGGAAAATTGAGAATGTTCTTTCCTGAGATAGTTGGAAACTCACACTTACGACATTGTTTACTACAAGAAAATGCACCTATCTACCTCCGAAAAGACATTTACTTTAAGAGCAATCAATCGTGCTTACTTGCATTGTATCTCAAGTTTGACCTAATTTGGTTAAAGTATCAGGATCCAAAATCTTAGCAAGAAGTTGAACCTGTCATCAAAAATCTCGGTGGTTTCTCGTATATTAATTGTGACCGCCCTATGGTAACCTCCAAAAGCTTTTCATAAAACTTTCAGAGCAAAACCTACATTATTGTTTGTAGTTTCAAATTTGACCTAGTTTCGATAAATCAACATAAAGTCATTCAAATGGGTAGCGTTAGCTATGAAGTTTGAAGACTCATAAAACATGGGAATCGTTGGTACAACATGTTGGTCCACTATATATCTCGGTAAACTTGGCTTCTGGCATTCAGATCCAATATTCTTTGGACGGTTCTTTACGGAAAAGAACAACCTCGCTCGTCATCACTCGGAAAATTGAGAATTGAATGTTCTTTCCTGATAGTTGGAAAATCACACCGATGACTCTGTTACTACAAGAAAATGCACCCATATACCTATGAAAAGTCATTGATTTCAAGATCAATCTATCGCGCTTACTTGTAGCTCAAGTTTGACCCAATTTCGTTAAATATTCATGATACAAAATCTTAGCAAGAAGTTAAACCTGTTGTCCAAACTGTCGATGGTTTCTGATACATTAATTGACCCCGCGATGGGTACCTCCAAGAGATTTTTCGAAAATCTTTAGAACCAACCTACAATTTAGTTGTAGTTCAAGTTTGACCTAATTTTGATCAATCGACATGTAGTCATTCAATTGGGCAGAGTTAATTAGATAGGGAGTTTGAAAACTTATAAAACATATGGGATCGTAAGTAAAACATGTTGGTCCACTTAATATGTCTAGAATCTTGGCTTATGGCATTGAGATCCATATTCTTCGGACTTTCTTTATGGAAAAGAACCAGCTCGTCATCACTCAGGAAACTAAGATTTCTCTTTCTTGATAGTTGGAAACTCACACCGATGACATTGTTTACTACAAGAATATGCACCCATCTACCTCCAAAAATACATTTAATTCAAGAGCAATCTATCGCGCTAACTTGTATGTCAAGTTTGACCTAATTTTGTTAAACTATCAAGATGCTAAATCTTAGCAAGAAGTTGAACTTGTCTTCCTAACTCTCGGTTGTTTTTCATATATTGATTGTGACCCCTCGATGGGTACCTCCAAAAGCTTTTTTGTAAAACTTTCAGAGCAACCTACAATTTACTTGCAGTAGTTCAAATTTGATCTAATTTTGATTAATTGTCATAAAGTCATTCAAGTGGGCGAAGTTGTTAGTTAGGAAGTTTGAGAACTCATAAAACATAGGAAATCGTAAGTACAATATGTTGGTCCACTATATATGTGTGGAAACTTGGCTTGTGGCATTCATATGCATATTCTTCGGACTTCCTTTATGGGAGAGAATAATCTCACCATCACTCAGAAAATTGAGAATATTTTTTCCTGATTGGAAACTCATAGTGGCAGCATTGTTTACTACAAGAAGATGCACCCATTTACCTCCAAAAAGACATTTAATTCAAGAGAAATCTATCACGCTTACTTGTAGCTCAAGTTTGACCTAATTTCGTTATGTCAAGATGCAAAATCTTAGCAAGAAGTTGAAACTATCGTCAAAACTCTCGGTGGTGTCCGATATATTAATTATGAGCCCCCAATGGGTACCCCCAAAAGCTTTTTCGTAGAACTTTCAAAGCAACCTACAATTTACTTGTAGTTTCAAATTTGAACTAATTTTGATAAATCAACATAAAGTCATTCAAATGGGCAGAGTTAGCTAGGAAGTTTGAAAACTCATAAAACATGGGAATCATTGGTACAACATGTTGGTCCACTATATATGTCTATAAACTTGCCTTGTGGCATTTAGATCCAATATTCTTCGGACTTTTCTTTACGAAAAATAACAACCTCGCTCGTCTCCACTCTAAAAATGTAGAACTAAATGTTCTTTCCTGATAGTTTGAAACTCACACTGACATCATTGTTTACTAAGAGAACAAGCACCGATCTACATCTAAAAACACATTTAATTCAAGAGTAATCTATCATGCTTACTTGTAGCTCAAGTTTTCCCCAATTTCTTTAAACAGTCAAGAAGCAAAACCTTAGCAAGAAGTTGAACTTGTCTTCAAAACTCTCGGTTGTTTCTCATATATTGATTGTGACCCCTGATGGGTACCTCCAAAAGCTTTTTCATAAAACTTTAAGAGCAACCTACAATTTACTTGTAGTAGTTCAAATTGACCTAATTTCGATTAATTGACATAAAGTCATTCAAGTGGGCGAAGTTATTAGGTAGGAAGGTTGAGAACTCATAAAACATGGGAAATCGTAAGTACAATATGTTGGTCCACTATATATGTGTGAAAACTTGGCTTGTGGCATTCAAATCCTTATTCTTTGGACTTCCTTTATGGGAGAGAATAATCTCACCATCACTCAGAAATTTGAGAATGTTCTTTCCAGATAGTTGGAAACTCACACTAAAAACATTGTTTACTACAAGAAGACACAACCATCTACCTTCGAAAAGAAAATTAATTCAAGAGAAATCTATCGCACTTACTTGTAGCTCAAGTTTGACCTAATTTCGTTAAATTCTCAAGATGCAAAATCTTAGCAACAAGTTGAAACTAGCATCAAAACTCTCGGTGGTTTCTGATATTAATTGTGACCTCCCAATGGATACCCCCGAAAGCTTTTTCGTAGAACTTTCAAAGGAACCTACAATTTACTTGTAGTTTCAAATTTGACCTAATTTCGATAAATCAACATTAAGTCATTCAAATGGGTACAGTTAGCTAGGAAGTATGCAAACTCATAAAGCATGGGAATCATTGGTACAACATGTTGGTCCACTATATATGTCTGTAAACTTGGCTTGTGGCATTTAGATCCAATATTCTTCGGACTTTTCTTTACGGAAAAGAACAACCTCGCTCATCTTCACTCGGAAAAGGTGGAATTGAATCTTCTTTCCTGATAGTTGGAAACTCACACTGAGGGCATTGTTTACTATAAGAAGATGCACCGATATACCTCTGAGAAGACATTTAATTCAAGAGAGATCTATCATGCTTACTTGTAGCTCAAGTTTCACCTAATTTCTTTAAATTGTAAAGATGCAAAATCTTAGCAAAGAAGTTGAACCTATCATCAAAACCCTCGCTAGTTTTTGATATATTAATTGTGACCCCTCGATGGGCACCTCCAAAAGCTTTTTCGTAAAACTTTCAAAGCAACCTACAATTTACTTGTAGTTTCAAATTTGACCTAATTTATATATCGACATAAAGTCATTCAAATGGGTAGAGTTAGCTAGGAAGTTTGAAAACTCATAAACCATGAAAATCTATGGTACAACATGCTAGTCCACTATATATGTCTATAAAATTGGCTTGTGGCATCCTCATCCAATATTCTTTGGACTTTTCTTTATAAAAAGAATAACCTCGCTCGTCTTCACTCGGAAAATGTAGCATTGAATGTTCTTTCTTGATAGTTTGTTGGGGGGGGGTGACCCCAGGTAGGGTCGAGCCGAGGTATAAGGACAGGGTCCACTGAGCCAAACGTAGGCTAGAACAAGAGCTAGTCGAGGTGTACGAGGGACGTCCGAGTTACGGTCGGGTTACCCTAAGCCGGACATCACCAGCAAGACTGATCGACATATATGATATGTAGGCACGAGGTGTGGATTGTTTCACCTTTGCAGGTACCTACTTAGGCGAGTTCTCCTGACTAGGGCTGAGTGATGAGTTGGCTTGCTCAAGAAGGAGAGAGCCAGCCCAACGTTAGCGCTTTTCTCTCTCTCTCAAGGGAATCTAGGGAGAGACAAGGGCTAGTGAGAAATGCCAAAGGAGCAGAGACAGAACAGATCATTACAGACGTGACAGTGTCTGACCCCAATGGTCAGACAACGTGTCCTCTAAGCCATTGCCATGTAGAGGATGGCGACAGACGAAAGGAGGGTGTCGAACTACTATTTGGGACAAGCATATTCATAGAATATCCATGCCACGTAAGCCCTAGCTATAACCTGGCCACCCCTTTATAAGGTGAGCCAGGGTCTCCAAGGAGAAGGTCGGTCCATTTGGCTAAGGGAAAACCCTAGATCGAGAAGAGAGAAGGAGCACTTCATCTCCTTCCTCTCTTCGATATAGCTCAAGGAACACTTGTATTAGTCCAGAGATCGTAATATAAGTTCTAGAGCAGGAGTAGGGGTTTTATGTCCATAGGAGAGCCTCAAACCTGGGTACATCGTGTGTTGAGTTCTTGTGTTCTTCGTGTGCGGATTCACCGCACTATGCCTCCCCGAATACCACTAGTGCACATTGGCCCCATCTTTAGCCTACCCATGGCATCTGCCCGTGACACCACCACGACATTTGGCGCCCACCGTGGGGCCAGCAACAGTGCTAGCTGGTATCTTCATCCGGGCGAGAAACTTCATTGCCATTGGAGAGCACGTCACTCTAGGTTGGTTCAACGATTCGGCTTGCTGGATTTCATCAGCAACAATGCGCGCAACATCGGCAACCGCCCACCTCCACGCAACGGCCTCTTCATCAACTTAGGCACGCATAAGATCTACATCAGAGTCGACGACTTCTACGTGCACCCGCAGTGAGTCATTGTGGCAGGAGAACCTCGTCTCAACATGGCTTGCGGTCCACGTATCACTTTCCCCACCAGCTCCGTCGAGGTGATGATGACCGCGCCAGACGCTGACACGAGCAAATATCCAGCCGGAGATGGGGAAACAACTCCCAAAGTAACTCGTTCGAGGTTCCCTCTATTGGAGAGGCCACAAAACATACTACAACAAGACACAAAGATTTTGACTACACCTGTATCTCCCATAGTAGATTCGGCTCAAGCACATGCCGAGCTAGAGGAGACTCGGCATAAAGTGTTAGAAGGAGCAAAGAAAATTGCAGCGGCTCAGCAGGCATTGAACATCAGGATGCGTGAGTACGCTAGGGAAAATAAGATCAACACTAGTCCCACTCGTACGGATGGTGTAAAGATTAGAGGGAAGAACTCTATTAGTGAAATAGATAAGGAATATGTGCCTAGGGCAGGAGATTCGGGTAATCCCATGTCAGCAGGTTTGACGAGTTATAGCACCTTGGCAAAGAACCTCAGGGCCGCGGATGCAGCATCAACCGAGTTAGATGGTTTGACCGGTGAGGCCCGGGAGAGGCAACAAGAGAGAGTCATAGACCTGGTGCGCATCGCGAACCAGCAAAATGAGGAGATACATGATAAGTGCATATTTGCATCATGTTTAATATTATTATTTTGCACGGTAGTTGTAAAATCTTGGTATTTTACGATGTTCTTGCACACATTTTATGTCTATTTTCACCAGGATCGGGAAAGATGATGGATACAATGGACACAATTGTTGGAGTAGTTGTATTGGGGAGAAAAGGAGTCAGAAACAAAGTAAATCGCTTATTGGAACATATCAATAACACTAGAAGAAAACCCGATGCAATCGAGCCGTCTAGAGAGCTTGACGACCAACTATACGGCGGGAATAAAATTTCGTCCGATAGTTTCCGTCGTATAGTTGGCGCTACCACCGCCTCCTCAAATAGTTTCACCCCGTGCAACTAGATGAGAGAGACGACATACAGAACAACTCGAAATCACCGAAACCTCACCTCCGAAAGGCATCTGGAGGGGGAACTCGTCCATCGGGGTTCCATCTTCGCCCTGCACAGATCCGGGAGGCTAAGGCTTCGATCTTCATCATCAACCACTGCATCGCCATCATCTCCATCCAACCCATCTACATATTGTCTAGATATTGTTGTAATTTCTGTACTCGTTGTGGATTTATACAAGTACTATTCATCTATGATAGATTCCATTGTTATTGCCATGATGTTGATTGCCTCCATGTCTGAGTAGATCATTAGTTCTTGGGGAGATGGAGAAACCCTAGTATGAGATTGAAATAAGATAAAGTTTATTATGATATTCATCGATGTGACCATGTGTTAGATTGTCTTCATCTTGATGTTGGGAGAAGTCGACCTCTCAATATTTCCCTCTTATGGGGACTTGATGAAGGGAACTACTTGTTGGTAGAGAGAGGTGTGTTAGCACTTACAGTGACTATAAAGCTATTGGCACCCCTTACGTATCGAATTGGGAACCGAGGAAACTCACAATACACTATCCATGCCATGGGATACATCCTATGGGATTAAGTCCCTTAATAGCGCAGTAATTCAATAGATGTCGATTGCTGACTGTTGTGGTTATGAGGATGATGTGAGCAGTGGTTGCTTCCTATTTGTCCAAATACAGAGTTCCTCCCACACATACATAGTGGAGAATGTTCATGATATTAATCTTTACCTTAGTCCTTTATAATGCTAGAGGTGTATCCGCTACTCCCTGAGAACGCCTTTTCCCTATTGCAGTTCCATTCTCTTTTACATACGCGATACTTACTTTCTTTGTTCAGTTGTTTTACTTTACTTATTGTTCTCTTATACCAAAAACCCCAAAACAACTTTTTACACAATACTCGCATTTTTTCTTGTTACTTAGAACTTTATTTAGCATTTCTATTGTAGTATTTCATTCAAGAGTTATTAGACTTTAGACTCTTGCTTCCTATGGGATCGATATCTTTATTTAGAAACTAGCTACAAACGATCTGTGCACTTGCAGTCATCAAGCTATTTTCTAGCGTCGTTGCCGGGGAGCTAAGCACTGTAGGTGTTTTAGTTTTTGCTTATTTATTTTTGTCTTGCTAAGTTTTGTTTTGAGTTAGAGGTTTCCACCAACAAGATGGCGTTTGAGCATATGGCTAGTGCTAACCCACTCAGCCACTTTGGGAAGCCCTATGCTATTTATAAAAGAGACAACTCCAACGAGAAGACAATGGAGTTTGAAATAAATCCTCTACTACTTAGTATTCTACAAAAGAAGCAATTTACTAGAGATGAAGAAGATCCTAATCCATATGAGCATATTGCATGTTTCAAAGATATCTGTGGCACTTTCCAATTACTAGGATATACCGCTAATGAGGTAAGGGTAAAACTTTTTAGTCAAACTTTGACTAGTACATCTTTATCATGGTATAGATCTCTACCCACAAAAGCCACTACTACTTGGGATAATTTAGCCAGTGAGTTTCTAGAAAAATATTATCCATTATGAAAATCTTTTGGAATCAGGCGTCTTATAATGACTTGGAGGAACCATCCTAATGAAGGACTAGTAAGAGCTTATATCAGATTTAATGATTTACTTAATCAATGTCCTCATCATGATTTTCCTGAATGGTATTTATTACATATCTTTTATGGTGGTTTAATTGAACCTAATAAAATTGAACTACACTCTTGAGCGAGAGGAGATTTTATGAATCTTCCTATAACTAAAGCTTGGGATTTACTTCATAGAATTCGCGATCATAGAGTTTCATGGAATTTTGGTCTATGAAGCGAATGAGGCATATAAATAGATTATGATTATATTCATGACTATAATAAAAAGGGCCATGTTAATGAATTATCTAAAGAACTTTATTTGGATTCAGATCTTGTGTTGCATGTTGTTAAAGCTTTTAAAGAACATATCAAAGCTCCAAAAGAGGGTTTGGTCAAGTTTGATCCACCACCCGAACCAGAGAAGAAAAGAGAAGTTAAAGCAACACTGGCCTCCCTAGAACCAATATATGAGATACCTTTCCCTAAAACTGCACATAAGCATATTTTTGAATATGAACAGGTCAAAGCAGTACATGAGAAGAAGGAAGAGGAAAGTATGCCAGAAGTTGAGGAACATCTAGAAGAAACCAAACATGAAGAGGTAACCAAGGATGCAATTATGGCTATCTATGCACATTGTAACATAGTTGAACTTGATAAAGAGACTTCCGTATTGGTTGAAGGTCAAACAAAGGTAAAAGATGTGGGTAAGCCTATTCTTCACTGCATATTTAAGGAAACCTCACATTATGGTTTAAGCGATCTTGGCACCGAAGTTAATGTTATATCTTATGATTTTTATCTAGAAATAAAAGAAGAAATAGAACCGGCTACAATTGGAAATACTGATATGACAATCATGTTAGCCAACAATACTCTTAGAATTCCAATGGGAGTAGTTGAAGATGCAACTATCACAATTGGTAATAAAAAATTTCCTATCAACTTTGTAGTTGTTGATATGCCAGCTAACACTCTTTGCCCAATTATATTTGGAAGAAATTTTTTGAGTGATGTAGGTGCCAAAGTTGATTTAAAAAAGGAGATTGTGTCTCTTAAGCTTGGGGAAGCGGAAAAAGAATTCCACTTCTCCAAATTTAAAGACAGACCTCTCCAAATACAAGAAGAAGAGAAATAGAAAACTATTGAGGAAATGGCATCTCTCTTCTTTAGTGATCAAGAAGAAGAAATGAATGAAGACTTAAATTATGGAGAAATAGTTATGGAGGACAAGTCCCTAGAAGAACTAGAAAGTGAATTTGATTCACATCCCATTATGGGGCCTTCAACTAATGAGGCTTTCGAAGAGCCAGAAAAGAGAGGGGACGAGGAATTACCACCCCCAGAATTGAAGACTCTACCAGATAATCTTAAATACAGATTTTTAGATGATACAAATAGATTTCCTATTATTATTAGTGCTAAACTTTGAGGAGATGAAGAAGAATAACTCATGAAAAACTTAAGGAGCATCGCAAGGCCTTTGGGGTACTCAATGGGTGATTTGAAGGGCATTAGTCCCATGATAACCATCCATCGAATATTCATGGAGGAAGGTGCTAAACAGTTGCTGAATTTAATAGACGACTGAAGCCCGAAATGAAAGAAGTGGTAAGAAAAGAAATCATATGCCTATTGGACGCAAGTATAATCTATCCTGTAAGAGAAAGTGAATGGGTAAGTCTTGTTCATTGTATCCCTAAGAAGGGTGGTTTTACTATTGTTCCTAATGAAAACAATGAATTGATACCTACTAGAACTATTGTTGGACATACGATGTGTATAGATTTCAGGAAATTGAATAAAGAAACTAGGAAAGATCACTATCCTTTACCTTCATAGATCAAACTTTAGAAAGGTTAGCAACCTACACTCATTTTTGCTACTTGGATGGATATTCTAGTTTTTCTCAAATAGCTGTTCATCCTGATGACCAATTTAAAATAACTTTCATTAGTCCTTATGGTTTACATGCTTACCGTCGTATGCCTTTTGGTTTATGTAATGCTCCAGCTATGTTTCAAAGATACATTTCTGCTATTTTTGCGGATTTTATAGAACTGATAATGGAAGTATTTATGGATGATTTTTCTATCTATGGAACTTCTTTTACTAGTTGCTTGGATAATCTCAAAAGAGTTTTGCAGCATTGCGAAGAAACCAATCTTGTTCTAAACTAGGAGAAGTAGCATTTTATGGTCAAAGAAGGTATAGTCCTTGGACATAAGGTATCAGGTAAGGGAATTGAAGTGGATAGAGCTAAGATTGAGGCCATAGAGAGAATGCCACAACCAGGGATATAAAAGGTATAAGAAGTTTCCTTCGTCATGTGGGTTTTTATAGAAGGTTCGTTAGAAATTTCTCTGGAATATCTAAACCTTTGACTAACCTTCTGCAAAAGTGAGTAAGATTTAATTTTGATGATAAATGTCTTGTACCTTTGATAAACTTAAATATGCTTTATCCCATGCTCCTATCATTAAACCACGTTTTTGGGATATGACTTTTGACTTAATATGTGAAGCTAGTGATGATGCTATACGAGTAACTCTGGGACAACACATAGGTCGCAGATTTAATATTATACATCATGCTAGTAGAACTCTTAATAGTGCTCAAAGGAATTATCCTAAGGAAGAGAGGGAACTTTTTGCTGTATTTTTCTCTTGCGATAAATTTCTTTCTTATATTGTTGATGCAAAAGTAAGAGTTCATACGGATCATGATGGTTTAAAAGAACTCCCCGAGAGGAAAAATCATCAGCCAAGACTGATCCGTTGGATTCTTTTACTTCAAGAATTTGAGTTGGAGATTATGCAGAGGCAAGAAATAAAGATGTTGGATGCGGTGTCCATATTCGCCCAGCGAGACACCAATCTTGTTGATATGAACTTTAGTCCTAGTGATTTCCGTTTACGAGAATTATTAAATGAACAAAGGTCAATTCCTACAAAAGAGAAGAAGTCTTTGTTGTTGGAGGAGCTTGTCATCCCCGAATAAGTAAAGGTAAGTGGAACGTAAGTGTTCTAACTCAAATAAGTGATTTGTTTTCACTAATTTTACTTCTGAAATTTTTGTCTTTGAATTCCTCGTGTTTTTCTGAAGTTTCTGTAGGTTTTTACCAACTAACGGTCGCAACTATATGACCAGAGAAAAATCTCCGGCCATATAGTTGGTCGGTAAACCTTCTGTACCCTCTTTGCGAAATTGTCTGGAAACTATACGGTCGCAACTATTTGGCCGGAGAAAATCCTCCCATTGTATAGTTGGTCGTTAAACTCTCAGACATTTTCGATTTTTTATGTCTGGATCTATGCGGTCGCAACTATACGGCCAGAGAAAATCCTCCCGCCGTATAGTTGGTCGTTAAACTCTTAGACATTTTTCGATTCCTTTTTCATTTTTGATATCGTAAAAAAACAGTTTTGTCGGTTCCGAGTCAGTAACTTAATCGACATGGACTCAAGATATTTGGAAACATCTACCCGTAACCAACTATACGGCCGGAGCTATACGGGCCACGCCCGTATCGTTGGTCATTACGTGGCATGACTCCTCCAAATCCGCGATTTCTTTCCCTATTTTGTTAAGATTCTTTTCTTGGGCGTGAATTTGGTGTTTCTCATGAGTTTTACCGACCTTTGGCTCCCTTATATACTGCCTTTGTTTCTCTCTAAATCATAATCACCAGGAACCAATCCAGCCATGCGCTATCTTGTCCCAGGACACGGAAAACCCCTGGGTCTCATTGCTCCTTCCAGGGACCGCTCTCATAGCCCGACCATGGAGGACGACAACGAGGAGGTGGAGAGGTTTATCCCAGGTACAAGGAGTACGTCGAGCCAAGCTTGCACAACAACGATCCCGATGAAGATTGCAGTGACATCTACATTTGCCATGATGTCTTTGATCCCCCGGAGATCAACTGGGCGGCAATGAAGAGAGCTCAAGAAGAGAGAGAAGGTCACAAGCCGCATGAAAAAGGGCATGTGGAGACGGTCAAGTTCATCACCACGGACCCTAGGCCACGCAAGCGTAAGGAATTACCTAATATTGGGGTAGGTTCTAGCATGGGAGCGATAGTGCCACTCTTGAAGCCTAACATTGGTGCTTGTATGAGGGTGAAGCCTCAAGAAGAGTGGAGGAACATTTTCCACTTCCCCAATCCATCAATTATGGATGAGGAAGAAGAAGCTGTTCCTAGGACCAAGGACCGCGTGCGAGCACTGGAGATATATCAGAAGCAGGAACTACTCCATCATGTCGAAGTCCGTCACCGTATCAAGGAGATAGAGAAGAAGGATGATCTTCTCCCATTGGTGACTAAACTCGCAGATAAAGTGGACACTTTGCAATCTGATTTGCGCAGGTGATATAGCCACATCACCGTTCTAGAGGATACCAACAAGAAGCTACGCACTACGGTGTTACATGCCATTACGCCACAGTGATCTACAATAACCATGGTATAAAATAATCACAAGGGATTATTTGATCTCGCCTGGCTTGATTCGAAGCTTGGGGAGATCTTTAAGACCTTGTAATCTATCTTATAAGTTTTACATTACTATTTTAGTTTTGCATTAGTTCGAACTATAAAATAAAGTTTGCATCATTCGAATTCCCTTCTGGAATAGTCGATCCCTTTTATGAAATTCCGAGCTTATTATCATATATGGAGCAATATTGAGTTTGTGCTTGTCCTATTTGATATATGAATGGCGTGAGTATAATTTTACTTGCACTTGATGATAGCAATAGGAGTCTTCCACACCATTGGTATTAATGGAACATACAAAGATAATTTGGTCAATATGTTGTAAGTACATGGTTTGAATAATAAAGAAAGAAAAATTATTTAATCAGTTAAGTTGAAAAATAAATCTTGAACAAAGGAAAATTAAAAGTGCTATCAAATTAGAGTGAGAACAAGATGCGGTATAATATTCAAGCTATAAAGATTGCTTCATATACCATTGGAATTTGGTAATTGAGATCGTTAAACTTTGAATTCCTGCATGAAGTGGAATGAATGGCTAGCTCGTTTGCACAAAACTTAAACAAAAGTATGAGCACATATATATATATATAAGGAGAGAAGATAAAAAGAGCAAATGTGCAAAGAGCAAATAGGCATACACCACTATATTGTAGTAAGACAAATAGGCATTTTAATATTTTAAATCCCAAGTGAATGTGTTAATCCTAAAACACTTGGGACTACCTCACTGACTCATTCGATCAAACCGAATACTTTTACATCGTGTTGAGATTCATATTTTGTGAAATATTGATCACTACGGTGTGGAAGCCTTCTAATATTATTCGGGTGGTTCGAGTAAGGTACTAGTCATGAACTTATTCCTCTGTATCATATATGATAAACACATGCTGCAACTGCCTCATTTATTTTATCGACTCAGCTTCATGAATATGAGGATCACATCCATTAAGCTAAACTTGCTCGGGACGAGCAAGAGTCTAAGCTTGGGTTAGTTGATGAGTGCATATTTGCATCATGTTTTATATTATTATTTTGCATTATAGTTGTAGGATCTTGGTATTTTACGGTGTTCGCGCGCACATTTTATTTCTATTTTCACCAGGATCAGGAAAAATGATGGATACAATGGACACAATTCTTGGAGCAGTTGTATTGGGGAGAAAAGGAGTCAAAACAACGTAAATCGCTTATTTGGGAAATATCAATAACACTAGAAGAAAACCGGAAGCGATCGAGGTGTCGAGAGAGGTTGACAACCAACTATACATCAGGAATAAATTTCCAGCCGTATAGTTCCCGTCGTATAGTTAGCGCCGCCACCGCCTCGTCAAATAGTTTCACCCCATGCAACTAGATCAGAGAGTCGACATACAGAACAACCAGAAATCTCCGAAACCTCACCTCTAGAAGGAATCTAGAGGGGGAACTCGTCCACCGAGGATCCATCTTTCCCCTGTGCAGATTCGAGAGGCTAAGGCATCAATCTTCATCATCAACCGCTGCATCGCCACCATCTCCATCCATCTCATCTACATCTTGTCTAGATCTTGTTGTAATTTCCGTAGTCGTTGTGGATTTCTACAAGTACTATTCATCTATGATAGATTCCATTGTTATTGCATGATGTTGATTAACTCCATGTCTAAGTAGATCATTAGTTCTTGGGGACATGGAGAAACCCTAGTATGAGATTGAAATAAGATAAAGTTTCTTATGATATTCATAGCTGTGACCATGTGTTAGATTGTCTTCATCTTGATGTTGGGAGAAGTCGACCTCTCAATATTTGCCTCTTAGGGGGACTTGATGATGAAGGGAACTACTTGTTAGTAGACAGAGGTGTGTTAGCACTTACAGTGACTATAAAGCTATTGGCACCCCTTACGTATCAACTTGGGAACCGAGGGAACTCATAGAACATTATCCATGCCATGTGATACGTCCTGCGGGATTAAGTCCCTTAAAAGCGCAGTAATTCGATTGATGTCGATTCCTGACTGATGTGGTTATGAGGATGATGTGAGCAGTGGTTGCTTCCTATTTGTCCAAATACGGAGTTCCTCCCACACATACATAGTTGAGAATGTTCATGATAATAATCTTTACCTTAGTCCTTTATAATGCTAGAGGTGTATCTGCTACTCCTCGAGAACGCCTTTTTCCCTATTGCAGGTCCAATCTCTTTTACATACACGATACTTACTTTCTGTGTTCAGTTGTTTTACTTTACTTATTGTTCTCTTATACCAAAACACCTTTTTACACAATACTCACATTTTATCTTGTTACTTAGAACTTTATTTAACATTTCTATTATAGTATTTAATTCAAGAGTTATTAGACTTCAGACTCCTGCTCCCTATGGGATCGATAACTTTATTTTGAAACTAGCTACAAATGATCTGTGCACTTGTAGTCATCAATACATAGGACTAATCCGGCAAGGTCAGGGGGTTCCCGTGTCGTTCATTTGGCTAGGGGTGCTCCTGCAAGATCAACAGGGGCATCAGCTTCGCCTGTTGCTGGCCCAAGTAGAGAAGAGGTGGTAACCTTGGGCAGTAGGAACAAGAAGATGGTTCCCTATGACCCGGTAGTGGCCGGGGGAGTCAAAGCAACACAAGGAAATGCTGACCGAGGAAGTGTTAGCTGAGGTAACGGTGGTCACAGAAACCCTGACCTAGGCAACGCGGGACAAGGAAATGCTGGGCATATCAATGCCGAACAACATAACGCTGCAGGATCAGGACATTACGCACCACAGCAGCACCAACAGCAATATGTACCTCGGCAAGAGCAAAGTGTGGGATCAGCTATGTAGCAACAATATGCTCATCCAGGGCAAGATAGACACAATGATGGTTACTCGGCCATGGCCAATGCCGGGTTTCCTAGGCTGGATCATCATATGATGGGAAGTGCAATGTGATCAAGGCTGGGAAACAGGAAGTTGCAGCCGGATGATGAAAGATTGAAGCTGGACAAAATTTATAGGTCGGAGCTGTTAGAGGGACAAGGTCCTCCAGGTACTGCATGCTTTGGACCTCGGATCATGAGAGAACCACCTATGCCAAACTTTCAGTTAGCCAGGGGAACAAAGACATATGATGGTAGCACCAAACCACAAGATTGGTTGATTGACTATTCCATAGTTGTGCATATCACATAGGGTAATCTCAGATGGGTGGTGAGGTATGTACCTCAGATGCTAGAGGGACTAGCAAGGGTCTGGCTGAACAATCTGCCAGCAGGAAGTATCAACTGTTGGTTGGATAGATGTCCATCAATAACTTCACTAGCATGTACAAGAGGCTGAATAGGCCACATCACTTGGCAATGTGTAAGCAATGGCCGGACGAAACTGACCGAGAGTTTTTTACTCGGTGGTGTACATTGCGCAACTCATGTGAAGGTGTGATCGAGTCAAAGGGAATTGCTTGGTTTGCACAAGGGTGTAGACTTGCAAGTGTACTATGGCAAAGGCTACAGAGGGATATGCCAACTATGTTGGCTGAGACAATCAAAATTGTAGATTCATATGCATTGGGAGATCCGACCCAACCCCTGCTTATGTCGGCTGAGCCGAATGAGGAGTATTATTCCAAGGACGGGGCCAAGTCATCTCGGTGGAATGATTTCCTGGGCAAAAGAAGAGATGAGAGGCCGGACTATTGATATGGGTCGAACCATGTTGCTTCAGTGAAACAAGATCAGCCAGGATCTGGGAGTAGCCAGTGAAAAAAGAACAATGGGCAGCAATGTACATGCAAAAATGATGGCAAGAAAACATGGACCAATGAGTAGAAGAAACAGTGGGAAGAGAGGCTGAAATATACATAAGAATCTATCTTCGATCAGCCGTCCAAGTTCCATACTGCTAATCCAAGTAAGCCAACAATTTCTCACACGACTTAGCAGTGCGCATGGATGCAACCTGTTTTAGGGGACATGAGTCTGCCTCAGGCACCTCACCCGCCACATCTCCTAGGGGGAAATGCACAACAGTTAGTTCTACCTCCGCCTCCACCGAGGTATGAGAACCAGGAAAGAAGAGATGTAGTGCATCAAGTGAATAACCAGAACCAAGGGGAGTATAGAAACACTGATAATGATGGCAAAAGTGAGTACAAGGAGCACTACCAGAGCTATTGTGTGTTTACCACCAAGGAAAATGACAGGCGAAGTGTGCAGAAGCGGCATATGGAGGTCAATGTAGTTATTCCGGTAGTGCCGAAGTATATGTATTGGTCGGAGCAGGAAATCACCTGGAGCATAAAGGATCATGCCAAGCTGATGCCGAGTCCTGGATCATACGATTTGGTGATTGATTCGAAGTTTATTGGGCCGAACATTAATGTGAAGTTATCAAAGGTACTAATTGACAACGGCAACAACATCAACATACTGTAGAAGGACACGATGCATAAATTGGGTATCTCAAAAAACATGCTCCAGTCAACTAAGACTAGCTTTCATGGCATTGTGATAGGGTTGTCCTATGAGCCAATTATAAAAGTCCCGATTGGTGTATTATTCGGCACACGAGATAACTACAGACTGGAAAACTTGTTGTTCGAGGTTGTGGATCTGGACAGTGGTTACCATGCACTGCTTGGCAGGCCAACACTGTCAAAGTTTATGGCCAGTGACCATATCAGCTATATGAAGATGAAGTTGCCAGGGCCCAATGGGGTCATCACCATCATTGGGGACGTTAGGTGTTCCATGGAGTGTGCCTCAGTCGGGTCAAACCTTGCCGAGTCATTGGTCATTGTGCAAGAAAAGAAAAGGATCCAGGAGGCTGTGGCATTGGATCAGCCGGCTCACCTGAATATGCCGGTGCCGAGTAACCCACATGGGAGTGTATCATTCTAACCAACTAAGGACACCAAGAAAGTTCAAATCGACGACTAGTTCCCATAGCGCACAGTCACTATTGGTGCAGGCTTGAATGACAAATAGGAAAGCAAGATCATCAGCTTCCTCCATGAGAATCGTGATATCTTTTCTTGGTCCACACAGGACCTGCAAGGTGTGCCGAGGGAGCTGGCTGAGCACTCTTTACATGTCAGGCCTGGTGCAAGGCTGGTGAAGCAACCTCTCTGCTGCTTCGCCGAGGATAGGAGAAAAATCATAGGGGACAAAATATCTTGGCTCCTTGCAGATGGGTTTATCATGGAAGTGCTTCATCCAGATTGGCTATCTAATCCAGTGCTAGTGGAGAAGAGGAAAGATGACCCTAACGTGGCAGTAATATGGTGAATGTGTATTGATTACACGAACTTGAACAAAGCATGTCCAAAGGACCCATTTCCTTTACCGAGAATAGATCAAGTCATTGACTCTACAATAGTTGTGAGCTGCTATGATTTGTAGATGCATATTCTGGTTTCCACTAGATACCATTAAACCCCGGCCGATCAAATAAAAACTGCCTTTATTACCCAGTATGGGGATTATTGCTATCGCACTATGCAATTTGTCTTACGTAGTGCAGGGGAAACCTATCAAAGATGCATGCAAAAGTGTTTGTACAATCAAATTGGCAAAAATGTCGAAGTATATGTCAATGATGTGGTGATAAAAACCAAGGAGATTCATACTCTCTTAGATGATATCCGGCAAACATTCGCGAACTTGAGGAGGTTCCGAATGAAACTTAACCCAGAAAAATGCACCTTTGGTGTCCCAGCTAGAAAATTACTCGGATTTCTCATATCGAGCCGAGGTACAGAAGCTAATCCAACTACGATCCAAGCTATTGAGAGCATTGAACTTCCAAAGTGTCTTAATGATGTCTAGAAGTTCACTGGTTGCCTGGCATTGTTGAGTCATTTTGTATGTTCTCTGGGAGAAAAGGCTTTTCCTCTCTACCAATTAATTAAAACCGCAGGCAAATGATGCATTTCATGAGTTAAAAAAGATGCTATCCTCTACACCTGTGTTAGCCTCACCACTATCCAAAGAGCCGATGTTGCTCTACATAGAAGTGACCAACCGAGTCGTAAGTGCGGTGGTAGTGGTGGAGCGTGACGAGGAGGATAAGTCGGTGCAGAGGCTAGTTTATTACCTAAGTGAAGTACTTTCTTCTTCAAAGAAAAACTATCCCCACTATCACAAAATAGCATATGGCTTCTATATGTCAGCCAAAAATCTCAAACATTACTTTGATGAACACCCCATAAAGGTGATATGTGAAGCACCAATATCCGAGATAATGGGCAATAGAGATGCAAGTGGCCGAATTGCCAAGTGGGAAATTGAGTTAGCCCCATATGCTCCACAATATGATAGGAGGGATGCAATCAAGTATCAAGCAGTGGCTGACTTTTTTGTGGTTTGGGCCGAGATGCACTATGAGCCGCACCTTCCTGACTCGAATTACTAGAGAATGCATTTTGACGGATCAAAACTGAAGATGTGTTAGGTGACAGGGTAGTCCTTACCTCGCCCAAAAAAGACCAGCTGAGATATGTGCTACAGATCCACTTTAGAGCATGAAACAATGTGGCTAAGTATGAGGCACTTGTATATGGCTTGAAAGTAGCAAAAGAGATTGGAATACATCGGATCCAGTGTTTTGGTGATTCAAATTTAGGGATACATCAAGTGTCGGGTCATTGGGATGCTTTGGATGCAATTATGGCCTTATATATATTATATGTTTACCAAATCTGTGGGTACTTTGAAGGATGTGAATTCCATCATGTACCTCGGGCAGAGAATGATGCAGCTGATGTATTATCGAAACTTGGCTCATATCAGTGGGTTATCTCCCCAGGCATAGCTCTTGAGCACCTCAGAAAACCATCTAACAACCCGTCACCACAATCCTAGTCAATCTATATCCCGGCCAATCCAGGGCCCGAGGTTGTCCCAATGGACATTGATTTGGGGAGTAGTTTGAGTAACCCAAGGACTGCCTCAGCAAACCCCGGGATTACCTCGGCAAAACCAGGGACTGTCTCACAAAACTCAGGGACTGTTTAGCTAAACCCGACAGAAGTTATGTCGGCTGACCCAATGGAAGTTGATGAGGTGATTTTCCCGGTTCGTGCTATACCAGCTTGGGCAAATCCATTTCTGATTTTTTTTAAAGATGGGAGTTTACCAAGTGATGAGGTCCTCGCCAGACAAATCCAGAGAAGGGAAAAAGCCTATACCATAATCAATGGCGAAATATATAAGAGAAGTGTCACAAGTCTCGTGTAGCGATGCATTGATTCGGTAGAGGGGAAGGAAATCCTCCGAGATATACATCAGGGCGAATGTGGGCATCATGCCTCATCCAGAGATTTAGTCGCCAAGGCATTCTGACATGGATTTTACTGGCCTATTGCTTTATAAGAAGGTGAAGATGTTGTGAGAAAGTGCAATGGGTGTTAGAGGTATTCGAGCAAGATACATATGCCATCCTCTGAACTCAAAACTTTACCTATCACTTGGCCATTTGTTGTATGGTGCTTGGATATGGTTGGACCGTTTGCCGGCTCGTGGCAACATGACTCATATCCTAGTCATGGTTGACAAGTTTACAAAGTGGATTGAGGTCAAGCCAATAAGAAAGTGTGATGAACCAACTACCGTATCATTCCTCAAGGACATCATTTTGAGATATGGGTATCCACACAGTATCATATCATATAATGGCACAAATTTTGCTGAGGGAGAATTTTCCCAATTCTTTCAAGATAAAAGAATCAGACTGGATGTTGCATCAGTCGCACACACCGCATCGAATGGGCATGTGGAAAGATCGAATGGGCATATGGAAAGATCCAATGAGCCGCTACAATGATCAGCGGGGTGTTGGATTGGCGAACTTCGGACATTACTATGGAGCCTCAGGACAACTCCGAATAGATCAACTGGCTATACATCATTCTTTCCGGTATATGAGGCGGAAGCTGTATTACCAGCCGACATAGTGTATGATTCACCTAGAGTCACCCAATACACAGAAGCCAAAGTGCAAGAAGCCCGACAAAATGATGTTGATCTGCTAGAAGAGGCAAGAGAGCTGGCATTGTCCGGATACGCCATATATCGGGAGAATCTCCGATGCTATCATAACCGAAAAGTAAACCCCTGAGTTTTTTGGGAAGGGGATTTGGTGCTTTGGCTAGTGCAACGCACTTCCGGCATGCATAAGCTATCACCTCCATGGGAAGGACCATTTATCATGAGCAAGGCACTTCACAATGATGCATACTATCTCATCGATGCTCAACCTCTGGAGAAGAATAAGGCGATCAGGTCAGAAGAAGAATCAAAAAGGCCATGGAATGTAGCACTTCATCGTCCATTTTACACTTAGCTAAAGTGTATGTATCTCAAACTCTCATATGTTGGATTGTATGTCGGCAATGAGATAATTAATGAAACCTCGTCACCTAGATACTCTAGGACTGCCTTAGTAATAATTGTCTTTTTCTATACTTCATTTTATATGTCGGTTGGCTTAAATTTCTTACCACATAGGCCGAGTTAGTAGTGTGTTAGCACCAAAGGATAACTCTTCAACTTGTTGCTGTCCAAAAGATTGGCTTCATGGCAAGCAAGAGAAAAAGCTCGTAAATGCTAGACACATGAAAAGCGACTAAGGAAGGGAAAATAATCGAGCCGACATTTTGTTTGGACTAACCCCTGTATTTACTTTCTTTATTATTATGCCAAATCACTTTGAGCTAATTCTCATGGTTTTAAGTACTGTTAATTTGATTTTTTGATCTTAGACTCATAAGTCGAATGCCAAAAAATGGTAGACGCGAGCCGAGTCATAAGATTTAGCAAACAAGGAAATGAAACTCAGGGACTTCGCCCAAAAGCGTTCGACATAAAAGCATAAAAGTAGAAAAATAACTTTAGTTGTTTTATACATATGCACTCGACATATCGGGGAACTAACCGAATCAAAAGTTCACGTGCCTAAGATGTAGTAGCAGCCGGATCATCAGTAGTTGGAGGAGGAACGACAGCTTCGGGATTGGGAACCTCGGCTTCTGCTTCATCATCCGGGTTAACCTCGGGGTCATCCGAGTTCTCTTCATCCTTGCCCACATCCTCTTCAACATATTCATCATCGACTTCGTCGTGGAAGCTCAGCTCTTCAATCCATTTGTGTGTATTGGCATACTGGATTAGTTGGTACGCTCGAGCCTGGCGATGTTGGATGTGGTCCGGATCAGTAGTCCACCTTGAGCCAGTGCACAGATTTTGAAGAACATATAAATTGATGCCTTCATACCAACATAACACGAAGGACAAGGCTGTGTCGGCACCAGCACGGGCAGTAGTTTCCCTCCACAAGTTGAGCTGCGTCTCGCAGTCCATTAGTTTCTCGGATAGCAATGCAACTTTCTTGGGAGTAATCTCTTTCGGCCAAAGCACATGGAAGGCTCGGATGACAACGTCCAAGAGCCCAAACCCGAAGACCTTCATGAGTCCGAGGCTGGCCGAAAGACCAACCAAGGAATCGTCAATGTCATATTCCTCGAGGAGGGGACCATCCTCACCTTTTTTCTCACAGAACTTGTGGATGGCAGTGTCGGCATGGGCCTTGGACTGGGGGAAGTAATCTAGCGGGATAATAAAAAAGGGCAAGTTAGAGAAAACAATAAGGTCAAAACAGAGACATCGGCAATAAAGAAAAATGTTCACACATGAAAACTTACAAGCTATGATACCGTTAATCTGGCCAAGTAGCTTTCTTCTTCTGGAGGTCCTCGAGCGTAGTATTTTCCGACTCAAGCTTGATCTCGGCCTCCTTGATAAGTTCCTTGTCCTTCTCCAATTGGCCGGTGAGTCATATCTTCTCCTAAGTGAACTCTTGATCAAACTTGTCAAGTTCAGTCTTCTGGAGTTGTTTTAAATTCTCATTCTCGACACGGAGCTAAGAGATCTCCTCGTATTTCTCCTTCAACTGAGCTTGGTGGTGTCCTACTTGTTCAAGAAATCGAAGCATCAATTCAGGCATGTATATGGTATCTTGAAGAGACACTGCAAGGATTTTTAACCCGGCCCAACCGAGGTATAATTACGACCTGAACTAGAGGGGAGAGGTGCAGCAAATAAGGGGCAAGAGGAAAAATACCTTTTACCTCAGCCACCTGCTTCTGCAACTCCTTGTTCTGTGCCTCCACCTTGGCTAGAAAAATCTAAGTCGTAAGTTAACTCGGCTTGTCAAGAACAAAAAGCATGGAGGACAATGAAGCAGAAACTTACTTTTCTTCTTCAGATCAAGCAACAATCTCTCGGGCTTAGTGGAGAGGGCCCTGTGCAAGAAGAGGAGTCTCTGAAACTCGGTTGTACGCCTGTTATTTGAGACCTACAAGAAACAATTGTTAGTCACTAAAGTAGCCAGATATTTGATGCTACTCAAGATTCAAACCGAGTAAACTCGATTCGAATCTAGGTAGCTGGATATTTGATGCTACTCAAGATTCAAACCGAGTAAACTCGATCTAAATCTAGGTGGCTGGATATTTGATGCTACTCAAGAGTCAAAGCGAGTAAACTCGATCCAAATCTAGGTGGCTAAATATTTGATGCTACTCAAGATTCGAACCGAGTAATCTCAATCCGAATTTAGGTGGCTAGATATTTGGTCCTAAAGGGAATTTTGACTAAGTAAAAGTGACTCGGCTAAGATACCTAGGATGTGCTAAAATCAAAAGTTTATTCACTAGGTGTTATCCAAGAGGAGCATCCGGCCGAGTAATATCTTACTCCCTCGGAGGCTTGGGGACTAATGGGTATGTGTTATCTACCACAAGTATAAAAGTGTAGTCGAGATATTTACCTCCATCATCTTCCCAACCTCAGAAATAGCTTGGCTAGTAATGAACATCCGGTCAAACTTCTGAGGTATCTGGGGATTGCCGAAGCTAACCTTGCTATAATCAGTATTGTTCCAGTTCTTGGCATACTCAGCTAGAGAGCCAAGGCTCTCTCCATTGGGTGTCTGAGTCAGGACCAAGCCTTTCCTGGCAGAAGCCTTCTGCGCAACCATGGCAGCATTAGGGCTTGTGTGCAGCATGAGTTTCTTACCCACATCCGAGGAAGAGGGAGTAGCACCTTTCTAGAGCATAGTTGCAATGGATGGTTGCAAAGATGCTTCTCCTGTTTCTTCTTGATCACCATGGTGCAATCTCCTACTTTCTTATGCATGGCTTGCTGCTGGGAAGTAGCTGACCGAGGCTTAGTGGTAGAGGTTTGCTGAGGCTGAGATTGTGAGGTTTGTCAGGTCTTGGCTTGCGGGCTTCGTCGAGGCCGGTTTTGTGGCTGAGTCTTGGGAGACTCGGATGGAGCTGGTGGTGGTTGTTGTTGCGGAGACAAGGTAGCGACAAAGGTTGTTTGTTGTTGCGGATGAGGTTGAGGCTCAGCTGGTGCCAGGGTTTCCGACAAGTCGGTAGAAACTGGTTCGGTACCGGTACTACCGGCGCCATGATATTATTCTTCTCTCTTTGGGGCAGACGAATCACCCCATTGATCTAGGATGGCCGTATCTTTGGAGGCATCACCTCCACCCATACTCACATTTGCACCCTCCCACCAAGGTGAATGATGATCCGGCACGGGAGGGGTATTACCCCAAACAGGGATGGAAAATCGGTTGTCATCATGAGGTGGGGGAGCCGTCAGCAAGGGAATCGGAGAAGCCATGCTGGATCCGCTCTGAGATATTCAGAAAGTCACTGCAAAGAAAAATAAAAAAATAAGATATAGGTCAGATGAAGTAAATAGAAACAATAAATAGAGAAGAGAGAAACAAGAAATACAAAGATGATCCGATAGAGAAAACTTACGAGTCAACAGAAGGAGGCACCTTTTGTCGTGGAGTCCTCCTGGCAGGATTCTTGAACCATTTCCTAGCCCTGACAGATTCGGCTGCTGAAGCCGAGGTTGCAGCGTGTTTCTTCACCGTACCTTGGCCTCCGCGGCAATGGGAGACACGTTGTGCACCTAACCAACCGAGTTAGTTGGAGTAAAATCAGGTGGAAAGGCATATGAGAGTGGCTTTGGGTCATATACCTCAAGAATCTCATCATCATCTTCGTCATCGTCATCCGGCTAGTCCCGTAAGACAGAAGCCTTACAAGAGGGTCGGCCGGAGCTAGGGTTCGGGATAGGCATGAACTCCTCAAAGTCCAGATCCTGTGGATCCGAGGTTTCCTAATCCTTGCTACATTTAAGGGTGGGAGTCTAGGTATCTTTGATGGTTTGCTGGAGGAACTTCTGCATAAAGAAACATAGGGAGATCGATTAAGCAAGTGTGCCGACATAAGGAATAGCTCAGCGAGGAAGATTCGGGAAAGGTTACCTAGGTTATACGCCTATCTCGGCTGAAGGGCTCCATGTCCCACTCCCATTCCTCAGCCATATATGTCTTGAAGATGAACTTGATTCAGTGATGGATCTGAGCTTTGGATAGCTCGACCGACAAAACGTGGTTCAGGCCAAGGCGGCCACTCATATGGAAAATCTTGTGGCATGCACTACTAGAGAGGGAAAATTCGGATGCTAATGAAAGTAGCCATCAAGTCGTCACCGCTCAATCCGGCCTCCATCAGCTCAATGATGCAAGTCTCCACCAAGTTGACTAGGGGATTGCCCTCTTAGGGTCGAGGTCCCAATTGTGCTTTGCAGGGACACCGACTGAGAAGTCAGGGAGCCAAATCATGTCGTTTGGGGTGTTGAACATCCTCGCCCATTTGTTGCATGAGTCGAGGCTTGTGATCATGGGAAAGATGGAGATTCTCCAAGGTGTGATGGAGGCAGCCCCACACTAGGTTAGAGACTTCTTGCCAGGAGGATGTACTTTGTTGGGGACGATGTTGTCTCAAATTTGGAACAACTTGGCTCACATCTTGATGTTGGGCCAGAGGTCGAGATACCCCTCCATGCTAGAGATAAAGGCGGAAAGGGAAGCTAAGGTGTTTGCCGGGAGATGATGAGGCTGAAGGCCAAATGTCTCGAAAAATTCTTTGGCAA
The DNA here is from genome assembly GCA_910589775.1 of Avena eriantha. Taxonomy (NCBI): domain Eukaryota; kingdom Viridiplantae; phylum Streptophyta; class Magnoliopsida; order Poales; family Poaceae; genus Avena; species Avena eriantha. The sequence continues at coordinate 327,622,415 of OU342741.1, read as the reverse complement.
AATCACTAATGGGAAGGCCAAAGCCATGAGCGAAGTGAGCTACAAAGACTAAGAATTCACCTTACTCAACGACAGGAGATTGCTCTTTGCCGAGGAGGTGGTAGGTGACCCCTGGAGGAATCCAGCGAGTACGCACGAGCTAGTCGATTTGCTCCTGCATGACGTTGGAGCCGTCCCAGGCACCACGCTCGAGGACAGCGCTGCCCTCCTCGTGTTCATCGACGGAGAAAACATTGTGGCGAGCCATCTCCAGATCGCCCTCTTCAGATGTGTAGCTCGTGGCAGGGGAGAGAGGCACGAACTAGCGTGGACCCGTAGCGACGGTGAAGAGTAGTGTTGCGTCAAAGTAAGGAAGCATAAGGAGCGAAGAATGGCACGGTCGCTGGAGCAGAGAACAGTGGCGGCGACACAAGGAGGAAGAAGAAGAGGCAAGATCGGGGGAAAGTAACCAAGGGTTTCCCCCACTCCCCTATTTAACCATGCATGATGCGAGCGTGTATTCTGCCAAGTGGCGCATAAGATCATGCCACATGCACGGTTACACCGCATAAAGGCACAATGGCACATCATGGCCCCTGTGATTATCGAGGGGGTATGCCACGATGTGATGGGGTGTAGTAATCCATGATAGCACATGGCAGTAACTGCTGCCACCACCCTTAAAATGCGGCAAAGGGTTATGATTACTTTACACATAGGATTCAATGATGAGTGTGCGAGAAGATAGACATCTAATAGGAATATCCTGGATGCGACACTATGACTCGGCCAACGAGATGTATGTCGGAAAGAGCCAAGGAATGTCAAGGTAGAATGCCAAGTCACCAAGAGGTACAGCCGGGTTAAACTTGATAGAGTAAAATGCACCAGGGGTCCTAAAATTTTGGAGGAAACCGTATGCAGGTCCTAAAAGTTTCAACATGTGTACTGGAGGTCCTAATTCTAACTTAGTTGTGCATTGCAGGTCCTAATTCTCTGTTATTTGTGCACTGCAGGTCCTAATTCTCAGCTACAGCCCCGGCTACAGTGCACATGGATCTAAGAATTAGGACCTCCGGTAGACAAGTTGAAACTTTTAGGACCTTCACACAATTTCTTCCAAACTTTTAGGACATCTGGTACATTTTACTCAACTTGATATAAGCCGACATATTTGTATGCCGGAAAGCTGAACAAAGATCTGGATAGTTTGAACCTACTGTGGCCTTTCCAGCTAAAGCTACTAAGGCCGCACCAGCTTTGGGGACTAATGTTGGGGGGTGACCCCAGGTAGGGTCAAGCCAAGGTATAAGGACAAGCTCCGCCGAGGCAAAAGTAGGCCATGATAAGAGCTGGCCGAGGTATAGGAGAGCTGGCCAAGTTACGGTCGGGTTACCCTAAGCAGGACATCACCGTCAAGACTTGCTCGACGTATATGATATGTCGGCACGAGGTGTGGATTGTTTCACCTTTTCAGGTACCTACTTGGCCGAGTTATCCTAACTGGGGCCAAGTGATGAGTTGGCTTACTCAAGAAGGAGAGAGCCAGCCCAAGATCAACACTTTTCTCACTCTCAAGGGAATCTAGGGAGAGACAAGGGCTAGCGACAAATGCCAGAGGAGCAGAGATAGAACAAATCGTCACAGACGTGACAGTGTCTGATCCCAACGGTCAAACAATGTTTCCTCCGAGCCATTGCCGTGTAGAGGCTAGCGACAGACGAAAGTACATTGCACTATCCCTACCCGGATACCACTAGTGCACATTGGCCCCATCTTTAGCCTACCCATGGCATCTACCGTGACACCACCACGACATAATTGGAAACTCACACTAACGACATTGTTTACTACAAGAAGATGCACCAATCTACCCTTGAAAAGACATTTAATTCAAGAGCAATCTATCTTGCTTACTTGTAGCTCAAGTTTGACCTAATTTCATTAAATTGTCAAGATGAAAAATCTTAGAAAGAAGTTGAACCTATCATCAAAACTCTCGCTGGTTTCTGATATATTAATTGTGCCCCTCGGTGGGTACCTCCAAAAGCTTTTTCATAAAAATTTCAAAGAAAACCTACAGTTTACTTGTAGTTTCAAATTTGACCTAATTTCAAATGGGCAGAGTTAGCTAGGAAGTTTGAAAGCTCATAAAACATGGGAATCGTTGGTACAACATGTTGGTCCACTATATATGTCTGTAAACTTAGCTTGTGGCATTCACATCCAATATTGTTCAGACTTTTATTTACTGAAAAGTATAACCTCGCTCATCTTCACTCAAAAATGTAGAATTGAATGTTCTTTCCTGATAGTTGGAATCTCACTGTGATGGCATTGTTTACAACAAGGAGATGCACCGATCTACCTCTAAAAAGACATTTAATTCAAGAGCAATCTATCGCGCTTATTGTAGATCAAGTTTGACCTAATTTCGTTAAATTGTCAAGATGCAAAATCTTAGCAAGAAGTTGAACCTATCGTCAAAACTCTCGGTGTTTTCTAATATATTAATTGTGACCCCTTGATGGGTACATCCAAAAGATTTTTCATAAAACTTTCAAAGCAACCTACAATTTACTTGTACTTTCAAATTTGACCTAATTTCTATAAATCAACATAAAGTCATTCAAATGGGCAGAGTTATCTAGGAAGTTTGAAAACTCATAAAACATGGGAATCATTGGTACAACATGTTGGTTCACTATATATGTCGATAAACTTGGCTTATGGCATTCAGATCCAATATTCTCCGGACACTTATTTACGGAAAAGAACAACCTCGCTTGTCATCACTCGGAAAATTGAGAATAGAATGTTCTTTCCTGATAGTTGGAAAATCACACTGACGACACTATTTACTACAAGAAAATGCACCCATCTACCGCTGAAAAATAATTTATTTCAAGAGCAATCTATCGCGCTTACTTGTAGCTCAAGTTTGACCCAATTTCACTAAATAGTCATGATGCAAAATCTTAGCACGAAGTTAAACTTGTTGTCAAAACTCTCAGTGGTTTCTGATATATTAATTGACCCCGTGATGGGTACCTCCAAAAGGTTTTTGGTAAATTTTTAAAACCAACCTATAATTTAGTTCTAGTTCAAGTTTGACCTAATTTTACTAAATCGACAAGAAGTCACTGAAGTGCGCGAAGTTAGCTAGGAAGCTTGAAAAATCCTAGTACTAAAAACTTGGGTATTACGCATAAGAAACAGTGGTCTCGTTTGTGTGATAATTGTGGTGGTTGTATTTTATTTTCATTGTGGTAGGTCTCGTAGGAGCGAGGTGCTTGAGAGTTAACACGGTCGGTGGAAGTACAAGTTACATCAAGGACCTCATAAAAATGAAAATTGCGTCCAAGTCCATGAATTTAGCACAAGGACCCTGAAACTAAGCAATGAAGTGTGTGTTTTGAGGTTTGCGCATACTAGCATTCATCATGCAAAAGACTATCAGTAGAATATTTCTAGATGCTAAGAATGGAAAATAAGATCCAACGGTTAGCAATCTTTGGATTTGCTAGTCTTGATCCAACGCTCAATGTTCGAAGTTATCTCTACACTATAAAGTGGGATGCTATTGTAAGATATAAGACAAGATAAATATAAGAAGTATTGCGAATGGACGATCTTTTGAGTAACCTTCCCTCCCGATGTTTGGGAAGCAAGTGAAATTTTCGAAAACCGGAAAAGTTTGAATTTTTTGCCACCAAGGACCAAAGTGGTTTCCTTCCTATGTACTCCTCGTCCCTACTCCACACCAACATGGCTGCCGAACAAGCCAGAAACATAGAGCCATCGTACCAAGGCACACGTGTGCAACACCATGTTGTGGACAAGGGAGAGATCAACCGAGCCGGTGCTCGAGGGTAAAGGGGAGGAGAGATGGAGGATGGATGGTGAGAGTCAGCGAAGGAGAGAGAAAACACACAATTTGTTTTGCGTGCATAGGTCCTAAAATATAATACTAGTAGAGTGGCCGTAAGAGCACCTCGTGTCAGGAACCCATCATAACTTTCCTCTAACATTGAACCGCCTTCAACTCCTCTTCGCCCCTGCGCTCTTCCCTTGCCTACGTTTTATTCTCTCAGCATGTACATAGGTGAGCATATGTCTAAGCAAAGAAATATACTTAGTGTACTAGTATTTGATTTTTCCCTAGTAAGGGCATCAGCAATGTGTACAAAAGCACACCTTAAGGCCTAGTATGTGGCATCCGCTAAGGTTCACCATATCATTGTAGAGAAAATAAAGTTATCTTTAAGCCTAAGGTGCTTGTGGGTTACCCACAGAGAATATAACAATCACTTTGATAAAAATTTCAAAGCAAACCTACAATTTATTACTTGTAGTTCAAATTTGACCATATTTTGATACATCGACATAAAGTCATTCAAGTGGGCAAGGTTAGCTAGGAAGCTTGAAAACTCATAAAACATGGGAATCACAAGTACAACATGCTATTGATCCACTATATATGTTTGGAAAATTGGCTTGTGGTACTCAGATCCAATATTCCTCGTACTTTCTTTGTGGAAAAGAATGATCTCGTCAATACTCAGAAAATTGAGAATGTTCTTTCCTGGTAGTTGGACACTCACACCGATGACACTTCTTATTACAAGAAGATGCACTGATGACTGCAAGAGCATAGATTGTTTGTAGCTAGTTTCAAAATAAAGATATTGATCCCATAGGGAGCGAGAGTCTGAAGTCTAATAACTCTTGAAATAAATATTATGATATAAATGGTAGATAAAGTTCTAAGTGACAAGATAAAACTCGAGTATTGTGTAAAAAGGTGTTTTTGGGTTTTGGGTATAAGAGCAATAAAGTAAAGTAAAATAACTGAGTACAGAAAGTAAGTATCGCGTATGTAAAAGAGATTGGAACTGTAGTAGGTAAAAGGCGTTCTCAGGGAGTAGCAGATACAACACTAGCATTGTAAGGATATAAGATAAAGATTATCATCATGAACATTCTCAACTGTGTATGTGTGGGAAGAACTCTGTATATGGATGATTAGCCAGCAACCGCTATGCACATCATCCTCATAACCACAGCAGTCAGCAATCAACATCAATCGAATTGCTGCACTATTAAGGGACATAATCCCGTAGGATGTATCCCATGGAATGGATAATGTTCCGTGAGTTTCCTTGGTTTCCCAAGTTCATACGTAAGGGGTGCCAATAGCTTTATAGTCACTATAAGTGTTAACACGCCTTTGTCTACCAACAAGTAGTTTCCTCCATCAAGTCCCCACGAGAGGCAAATGTTGAGAGGTCGACATCTCTCAACATCAAGATGTAGAAAATCTAACACATGGTCACAACGATGAATATCATAATAGACTTTATCTTATTTCAATCTCATACTAGGGTTTCTCCATCTCCCTAAGAACTAAATATCTACTCAGACATGGAGGAAATCAACATCATGGCAATGGTTATGGAAACAATCATAAGTAAATAGTACTTGTATAAATCCACAACGAGTATAGGAATTACAACAAGATCTAAATGAGATGTAAATGGGATGGATGGAGATGGTGGTGATGCAGCGGTGGATGATGAAGATCGATGCCTTAGCCTCCCGGATCTCCACAGGGCGAAGATGGATCCCCGGTGGATGAGTTCCCCCTCCAGCTGCCTTCCGGAGGTGAGGTTTATACGATTTCTGGTGTTCTGTATGTCGTATCCCCGAAACAATTGCACGAGGTGAAACTATTTGACAAGGAGGAGGCGGCGCTAGCTATACGGCCGGAGCTATACAATGATAAAATTGCTCCGCCAGTATAGTTGGTCGTTGCGCCCTCTGTCTCCCTTGTTCTCTTTTGGTTTTCTTTTGGTATTATTAATATTTCCCAAATAAGCGATTTACGTTGTTTTTGACTCCTTTTCTCCATAGTACAACTACTTTAATAATTGTGTCCATTGGATCCATCATCTGTCCGGATCCTGGTGAAAACAGACATAATATATGCGCGCGAACGCCTTAAAATACCAAGATCCTACATCTACAATGCAAAATAAATATAAAACATGATGCAAGTATGCACTCATCAACTTCCCCAAGCTTAGACTCTTGCTTGTCCCGAGCAAGCTCTAGCTTAATGGAGCTGAGTCAATAAAATAAATGAGTTAATTGCAACATGTGTTTATCATGTACGATATATAGGAATAAGTTCATGAATAGTACCTTACTCGAACCATCGGAATAGTATTAGAAGGATTCCACACCTTAGTAATCAATAGTTCATAAAAGATGAATCTCAACATAATGTAAAAGAATCCGGTTCAATTGAATGAGTTAACAAGGTCGTCCCAAGTGTTTTAGGATCAGCGTATTCACTTGGGATTTAGAATCTTAAAAGTATTTCTTTGTCATACTACAACTCACTGGTATATGCCTACTTTCTCTTTGCACACTCGCTCTATTTATTCTTCTTTTTATTTTATTTTGTATATATATATGCTTACACTTTTGTTTAAGTGTTGTGCAAAGGAGCTAGCCATATATTCCACTTCATGTAGGAATTCAAAGTTTAACGATCTCAATTACCAAATTCCAACTGTATATGAAGCATTCTTATGACTTGAAGATTATACCTCGACTTGTTCCCACTCTATTTTGATATCACTTTATTTTCCTTTGTTCAAGGTTTCTTCTTTCTCAACTTTATAGATAATTTTTCTTTTGTAAATCAAACCGTAGACTTACAACATATTGACTAAATTATCTTTATGTGTTCTATTTATAACAATGGTGTGGAAGACTCCTATTGCTATCATCAAGTGCAAGTAAAATTATACTCAATGCATTCATATATCAATAAAGAAAACACAAACTCAATGTTTCTCCATATATAATAATAAACTCGGAATTTCATCAAAGGGATCGACTATTCCTGAAAGAAATTCTAATGATGCAAACTTTATTTATAATTTGAACTATGTGTAAAATAGTAATGAAACTTATAAGATAGATTAAGGTCTTAAAGATCTCCCCAAGCTTGGAATCAAGCCAGGCGGGATCAAATAATCCCTTGCGATTATTTGATACCGTGATTTCTGTAGATTACTGTGGCACCATGGCACGTGGTATCTTCTCCTCGTGGGCTAACCTGAGGTAGAGGGATTGATTGACAGCTTCTATTTCTTTAACACGTAGCTTGTAGAAAAGATTGTTCCTCTCTAGCACCTTCACTTGTTCCTTAATGAACTCATTGTTATCTTGAAGTGTTTGTAGCGCCTTAAGACTCATAGAAAAACCTGCTTAGGTTGTCCGCTTGATATCTTCATCTAGTTTATCAAGATAAAGTTGCCGCAATCGAAGGTGTTTTGGTGTCCCTGGCTTCTCCTTGTCCAACTCTTCGATCCTCAGCTCCAGAGCCTTCAAATCCCTCTTCTGGCACCCATGGTCGGTGTCGAGGAACTCTATAGGGATGGCCTTGATCTCCCTCCCTTGCTTTCTATTACTCCCGGACTCCATGGGAGCCTTTCTTCTAGACCTTTATCCCTTGGTTGAGAATCCTTCCACGTGAATAAGAGGTAGATCTGTTTCTGGAGATTATGATTATAGAGAGAGAGGGAGACAATGGCAGTATATAAGGGGGGTCATAGGTCGGTAAAACTCGCGAGAAACACCAAATTGTCGCCCAAGAAAAGAACCCAAACAAAATAGGAAAAGAAATCACGGATATGAAAGTGTCATGCCGCATAATGACCAACTATACGGGCGCAGCTCGTATAGCTCCGGCCGCATAGTTGGTTCCGGGCAGGTATTTCCAAATATCTCGAGTCTAGGTCAATTAAATTACAACTCGGAACCGATAATAATGTTTTTTATATGAATAGTAAACAAAAGATTGAACGAAAAGTGTCTGAGTGTTTAACGACCAACTATACGGCCGGAATTTTTGGTTCTGGTCATATAGTTGTGACCGTATAGATACATACATCAAAACCAAAAGTGTCTGAGAGTTTAACGACCAACTATACGGCCGGAATTTTTGGTTTCGGTCGTATAGTTGCGACCATATAGATACATAGATCAAAACCAAAAAGTGTCTGAGAGTTTAACGACCAACTATACGGCCGGAATTATTGGTTCTGGTCATATAGTTGCAACCGTATAGGCTCAGATAGCAAACACAATTTCACGAAAATGGTACAAAAAGTTTAACGACCAACTATACAGGGGGAGCTCCTTCTTCGGTCGTATAGCTCTGCCTGTATAGTTGGAAAAACCCCTCTAACTCTTCAAAAAAATACAAGGAATTCAAAGGTAGAATTTTTCAGAGTAAGAATTGTGAAAATAAATCACTTATTTGGGTAAGAACACTTACCTTGCACTTACCATTGTTTATTCGGGGATGGAAAATTCCTCCCATAGCAAAGACTTCTTCTCTCTTGTAGGAATTGACCCTAGTTCGTTGAATAATTCCCGTAAACGAAAATCACCAGGACTAAAGTTCCTCTCAATAAGATTGGTGTTTTACGGGGCAGATATGGACACTGCATCTAGCATTTTTATTTCCTGCCTGTGCATAATTTGTAGCTCAAATTCTTGAAGTGAAAGAATCCAATGGATCAGCCTTGGCTTATGGTCTTTACTTTCAAGGAGTAATTTTAAGCCATCATGATCCGTATGAACTCTTAACTTTGCATCAACTATATAGGAACCAAATTTATCACAAGAGAAAGATATAGCAAATAGTTCCTTTTCTTCCTTCAAGTAATTCTTTTGAGCACCATTGAGGTTTCTACTAGCATGATGTATAATATTAAATCTACGACCAATATGTTGTCCTAGAGTTACTTCTGCAACATCATCACTAGCCTCGCATATTAAATCAAAAGTTGTATCCCAGATGGGTGGTTTAATAATAGGAGCGCGAGATAAAGCATTTTTGAGTTTATCAAATGCTCCAAGACACTTATCATCAAAATTAAATCTAACTCCTTTTTGCAAGAGGTTTGTCAAGGGTTTAGATATTCCAGAGAAATTTCTAATGACCCTTCTATAAAAACACACATGACCAAGAAAACTTTTTATACCTTTAATATCCCTAGGTGGTTCCATTCTCTCTATTTCTTCAACCTTAGCTCTATCAACTTCAAGTCCCCTTACCTGATACCTGGTGTCCGAGGACTATACCTTCTTTGACCATAAAATGGCACTTCTCCCAGTTTAGAACGAGATTAGTTTCTTCACAACACTGCAAAACTCTTTTGAGATTATCTAAATGACTAGTAAACGAAGTTCCATAGATAGAAAAGTCATCCATAAACACTTCCATTATAAGATCTATAAATCAACAAAAATAACAGTCATGCATCTTTGAAAAGTAGCTGGAGCATTACATAAACCAAATGGCATACGTAGGTAAGCATGAAACCGTAAGGACTTACGAAAGTTGTTTTAAGTTGGTCATCCGGATAAACAGCTATTTGAGAGAAAGTAAAGTATCCCTCCAAGTAACAAAAATGAGTATGGTTTGCTAACCTTTCTAAAGTTTGATATATGAAAGGTACCGGATAGTGATATTTCCTAGTTTCTTTGTTTAATTTCCTGAAGTCTATTCACATCCTATGCCCAACAACAGTTCTAGTAGGTAACCATTCATTGTTTTCATTAGGAACAACAGTAAAACCTCCCTTCTTAGGAAGATAGTGAACATGACTTACCCATTCACTTTCTTTAACAAGATAGATTATACCTGCATCCAATAGGCGTACAATTTCTTTTCTTACCACTTCTTTCATTTCAGGTTTCAGTCTTCTATTGAATTCTACAACTCGTTTAGCACCTTCTTCCATGAATATCCGATGGACAACAATCATGGGACTAATGCCCTTCAAGTCATCCATTGACTACCCAAAGGCCTGGCGATGCTCCTTAAGTATCTTCATGAGTTCTTCTTCTTCTCTTGAAAGTTTAGCACTAATAATAACAGGGAATTTATTAGTATTGTAACATCCCAATTTCAGCAACCCTGATTAGTTGTCTAGAATGCAAAAATCAAGGGGGAACAAAAAAAAATTCTTATTTAATTGTGCAGTGCTTGATTGTTGTTGTCTATGCTTATGATTCTGAGTGTATAGCTTACGATGTACTCTTAACAAAACTATCCTGGATCATTTTACATATTCTCAAATGTTCTGGCATTACTAAAAGTTGAGCCAATGTGCCTTTGCAACCCTAACTATTTTAGTAGCTTCTATTGAAAAAATTATGGATATCTATATGATATAATCTCCTTATGTTTTCAAGACAGAACCTTCAACTACTCTTAACTCTACGTTTTCCAAAACCTTCTATAAAGCCGTTGAATTCTACTCTTGGTAGAGATACCAAGGGCTCTTACCTTATTCAAACTCCAAGATTTCAAAATGCCCATCCTTACCTACATCTAAGCTTAATGGTAACCCTAGTTGTAGTTGATTTGCTTGTAAGATGAATTGCCTTGATGTGTTGTCTGATGATTTACCTTGTTCTGCTGTTTGATTTGATTTCTTAGGAGTAGTATGAGCTACTCTAGGATCAAGATACCTTAAGATCACCAAACCCTAAGAAATAATAGACAATGGATCTAATCTATCGCCACTAGGTGATCATCTAAAACCCTTAACCCGATCAATTCTGAAGTGATCCATTCTAGAAGTTTCCAAGTCTATGAAGACCAATATCAATCATGGATCAATTCTCCTCCATATAACCTTCAACATAATCCACTTGATGATGCTCTGGAACCTTGCATCCTCTCAAAATCATCCCCTCTTATATTCTAGTCAAATCTCCAACTCAGCCAAAAATGACTTAAGTCTGGGAAACTGTTATCAATATCACATCTTTGGGGCTCCACCATTTCCAACCCTTGTGAATTTTTGGTAATGCACTTGAACCATCTTGTAGACCACCATAAGGACTACCAAGGCCCACTTTGTCCCTTGGATCTGCCACCATACAACCCACTTGTTCTTGATGGTTTTGTAGGGAAGAAAATAATAAACTCTGCAAATTTTATCAACAGGCCTACTTTGGAAGAAGCTCACATCTATATACAATATTATCTTGACCAACTCTTTGCATGATTGTAATAAACTCATGAAATTCTATCCATACCTACTTTACTTGTTTCAATTGGATCCTTGTGCTTCCAAAACCCACAAGGTTTTGAAGGCTATTTAATAACCTGCTTTGGCACCCTTCTTTTATTCAAAGTTTGGAATAAATCTTGGAAGAGCTCAACCATGATAAACCTCAACTTCTTATACCATGATGATCTACTCAACTTGGTCTATCCATCTATATATCCCATGTTCCAATGGGAGCTTTGAGCTCCAAGATACAACCATGTTTTGATGGTATGAAACTAACATTACGCTAGATCGTTAATCTCATGTTTTCCACCAAAATCAACTTTTATTCTCATATCCCAAGGTTGAAAATGCTAGATACACCTTGGGGACATCATATACCATGGATATAAAAATTTATCAAATATTATCCATATTTCTTTTGGCCCCAAAAACAATTAAACCCTTTTAATTAACAAAAACCTCAAAACTCCTTCCCTAAAGGAAAGTTTGGTTTTTGCCAAAACACTTCTCCAACTTAGATCACATTTGAAGCCTAATTATCATACCCTGTCTTCCCACTTCAAAAATGAATATTTTTGAAGAGCTTTATTATTTCCTTTTTCCCATTTTCCTAAGTGGCAGAAATGGAATAATAATTGTTTTGAAAACTTTAATCCCCCAATAAATTCCAATAAAAACCCCCCAAAGTGTGTATTGGTATCTAAGACCACCTGAAACCAAAATCCCACCTTGGGAAATGCAAAAATATCAACTTATCTTTTGAAAACCATTTCAGCACTATTTGATTAAATGATATTAAGAGGACACTAAATTCTTGGAAAAATCTAAAATAATACCTAGAGAGGTTCCTTGACTTACTCTAACTACCAGTATCTAGGTTCCACCAATCCAAGATCAAATTCTTAGACTTACATCACAATCACTGTCAACACCTGGATTTTTAATCATAGATGCCTGTTATGCCATACATCGCAATCCCAGGATTACCATTTTTGTGAGACATAAAAGATTGGATATCATAGTACATCATCCACTACAAACCATAATAAGGTCTTACACAAATAAAGGATCCCATGATCCAGTCTTAATACAAACAATCATCGGAATAATAAGCATAGCGGTGGGCTCCATCTTTAGTGTCACAGGCAATGCTGACGATGGGAGATGATCCTAGTTGTTGTAGCCGTCCAGCTGTCCATCTTCTTGATAGTTCTCCTCATAGTCTGGCCATGGGAATAGCCAGGGACAAAGCCATGTGTACTCTTTAATTACTCGCAAACTATCACTAACAAGTCAGGTAGTTCTAGTAGGAATCCTAAGCTCAAAGTTTATTTGCAAAAAGCCAGATTTATCTAAACTGAGTTCAAAAGCAAATAAAGCTAAATTCAATGTTATAAATCACCTTAAGTTGGGAACCTAGTTTTCATAGTCACAGCCCTGTTGTGGTCAAGTCAAAATCATAGATCACTTCACAAGTCATTTTGAAAACATCTGATGACGGAACAGTATGGCACTCCAACTGTCCATGACCGCGGACGCGGCTATTTGAATAGTTTGACACTATGCAGAGGTGGTACACTTTCACCACATAATTCGATACATCCATTAGGGGTAACCCCGAATCATCATACTTAGTATGCGGATAATAAATCATAACCTTTCCTTTGCACACTCTAGTATAAGCACCTCTCCTATGAGCTTGGCCTCCTAGCCATGGCCATCTACAATCATGGGCACTGCATAGGTGGATATCATCAAGAGGTAGCCTCAACTCAAACCTCTTCCGCGAGGGAACCCTACTAATGCATATAAACTTCCGGCTAAGCCTTACCCAATTTAGGTATTGTGGTTGTACGGTAAAATTGGACTGGTATCGCATCCGAACCCAACCATCAGTTTTTATAAAGGGCTAAGGCTCCTACCTCAACACTTTCATCATCAAATCCATTTTTGTTTCTCAACACATGTCAAAATATTTGAATAGAATGAAGCATCATTCCAAGGTTTTCATAAGCATTTTCACCAAGTATTCCCATCTAAAGTGATCAAGTTTTAAGCTTAGCACTAGCCACTAAATTAAGAGTGTTAACTAATGAGGGATGCTAATCTCAATCTCACGCCATAGAATGACACCTAGGATAGGCCTAGTTTTATACTCTTTATGCTATCTATACTATCTTTCCAAAATCTCACAAAGCATTAACTAAAAGTAAAGAACTTTGGTAAAGCAAAAGTAAAGCTTGCAAGTAAAACTTGTGATGGATATAATCAAAATGTATAACCAAGCATGCCTAATGCAATTGCTTAACTTATCAAAAGGGGGCAAGTGTTAACTTGCTTAGTTCTAGCCTGCTAATAATAGCTTGCCTTGATTGGTGCAGTGATTGAAGTTCTCTTCATCTTCTTCGGGGTAGAACTCCTCCTCCTCGTAGATTTGGTCGTTACTATCGTCTATAAATAAATACGGGGTACACAATCACCAAAAGTACTTAACTAAGTCTATTTAGCACACTAAGGCACACACTTGATGATCTATCATCAACACAATCATCACATGAATTAAAGAACTAGTTTTATTTACTTTAAATGAGGAAAGTAATTTCTACTCATTGAAATTAATTAAGATGTAATATTTTTCAATTACAATATGGGATCATGTGGACACATGTCATCACCACATATTCTAATACATGGGAATGTGATTTAAAGGGTTTGTCACATTTTATAAAGTTTAAGATTATCATTTAAATGATTTAAAGTGACTAGAAATGCCTATGTAGAATTATTTTGGTACTAGTCCAAAGTCACTGCATCCAAACCTAAATATTATGACATATTCAGATAGGTATTGTCAAATGTGATTTTTGAGAGTTGGAATCAACTTAAAAGCTATTATGGTTGATTTTTGAAAAATGTTTGAAGTTGCCAAAGTCTCTGTTTTGTTATTTTTTCTATAGATTATCTCTAACTCCAAATGATTTAAATCCAACAGTCTTGATTTCAAAAAAAAATTAATTATCTGAATATGTCATTTGGTTAAGCGAAAATCATGCCATTTGGTTAAGCGAAAATCTCTGAATTGATTTTTGAATAAGTGGACACAATATGATTTCAACTAAATTAGAAAATCACTTATTTGAATCTTTGGGCCAGCACGGCAAAGGAAATGGGCCGGCCCAGTGGCACTCCGTGGTGCAGCGGGCTGCTGACAGTGTGGATCCACTGGTCAGCGACTTATCTAACACAAATCGGTATCTTTCAACTAGACCCCTACAATCTAAATCTCATCCAACGGCTGAGGGTCGTCGTCGACGACGAACAGCTCCGGCGAGTCCTGAACCCTAACGCGGCGGTGGGGGTCTATGGGGGCTCACCTGGGCTCTAGCTAGGCTTGGCGACGGGGACAAACAGCGTGGTAGACGACGGCGGTTCGAGGCGTGGTAATGAGAGGTCTTGGGGTGGTCGAAATCAACGGCGCCCTTCTCCTCCAGAAGCGGCGGGCTCCGGTGAAATTCCAGCGCGGTGGTGCTTGCCTTGCTCCGGGACGGGGTGTGGGAGGCTTAGTTGTGAGTGTGGAGTCCAGGGGTGTGAGGAATGGAGGCTGGGGTGGCCTCCTTTTATAGCTCGACGAGGGGACCACGCGATTTGGGCTGGCGTCTCCGGCGAGGGCGGCACAGAGAGCTAAGGGCATGGCGGGGGTAGGAGGACAGTGCGGTGTCTCCTGGCGGTTCTCACGGACTTAATGGCGCGGCGTGGGGTGGTGTGTAAAAGTCAGGCGCGTGCGGTGCTCTGGGCGGAGGCAGATGTGTTTGCAGCGGCGCACGGGAGCTACGGGTCGCGCGGCAGCGAACGGGGGTGTCTGGGGGCTAGCTGTGATCATGGAAAGTTAGTGCACGTGTGAAGAGAGCGAGGCACGAGTTGGCGGAGCTGGTCGGCTACGGCGCGCTGGCGCGCTCATGGCACGGTGCAGAGACACTGGGCACGGTGTTCCTGGGGTGGTCCAGGGCCTGACTGTGATCGAGGGATGTACATGGAGTGGCGGTAGACTGTGGCCCTCCTGGGCATCCTGGATAGGCACGGGGTGGTCTGTTGCGGCTTGGACGTGGTCGACCGGCGGTGACCAAATTTGGGCGACGCTCCATTGGTGCAGCGGCGAAGAGGGGTGGCTGTCTGGGCACGGCTCGACACTAGGGGATACAGGGGACTAGAATGGGGGCAAGTGGTCGAGGATCACTGCACAGAACAGTGAAGTTTGGCATGAGTTTGATCTGTGTCGGCCAGGTGTTTGTTTAAATGGCCGAAAGAAATTTAAATTTGAGTTTTTGGCTCAATTTTAGTGAGGGATCTACACTTATGCTTGGTTATCTATGGTTGCTTGGGATTGGCAAGGGCAATTGATTTGATGGGTTTTTCAAAAATGAGGGTCTTAACACATACACTTGATTCAAATTTGAATTGTCCTTTAAATATATTTGAAAATAGTTTTGTTGACTTTGTAAAGTGGGCCTTGGTTCACTTTTACTTGGTGTAGCAAGCGGGGAAAAGAAGTAGAAATGTTTGAGTTAGAAATTTTCTTCTAGGAACACTCAAAGTGGCCTAGTGGTTAACTTTGGTCAAAATGACCATTTGCCTTATTTATTCTTATTTGATTTCTTTTTCTTTGGATTTTGTTTGTAAATGGTCTAGATGATGTGGCATTCACCTTTAAACCATTTCACAACATTTAGAACAATCAAGCATGTCATATACACACAATTCTATACTAATGCAAACACACATGCATTCATAATCATTTTGTTAAAAAAAGTTTTTGTTAACCCAAAATTGGGTGATTAGAACTTGCTAATATTGATTATAAGATTTGGGATATTACAAACCTTCCCTCCTTAAACGAAATCCCATCCTGAGATTTAAGCAAACTAGGAACTAAAGAGATCTGGAAACTCAGTCCTAATGTAATCTTCTCGCTCCCAGGTAGCTTCTTCTTCGGTATGATTGCTCCATTGGATCTTGAGAAATTTGATACTCTGGGTCCTGGTAGTTCTGAAAGCTTCTTCCAAGATACAGATGGGCACTTCACGATATGTCAGATCCTTGTTGATATCACTGGCTCGGTGATCGATGTTCTTCAAAACTTCAGTCTTCTCCGAAACTTCTAGGCATTTGCGAACTAATGAGATATGGAACACATTATGGATAGCTGACATCTCCTCAGGCAGTTCCAGTTGATACGATACTTCTCCTCAGCGATTCAAAATCTTGAAGGGTCCAATATATTTGGGGGCTAACTTTCCTTTCAGCTGAAGACGCTTCATTCCCTTCAAGGGTGACACTTTGAGATACACAAAATCTCCGACATTGAAAGTCAGGTCTCTATGTCTCTTGTCAGCATAACTCTTCTGTCTGGATTGGGCGGTCTTATCATGCTCACGGACTTTGTGAACCTTCTCTTCGGCTTCTCGTATGATGTAGGGTCCGTAAATCTAACTCTCTCCTACTTGCGACCAATTCAAGGGGTACGACACTTCCTTCCATATAAGAACTCAAATGGGGTCATTTGCAAACTGGCTTGATAACTATTGTTGTATGAGAATTCTGCGAAAGGCAGAAAGTCTTCCCATTTTGATCCATACTCTAACACACAAGCTCTCAACATATCTTCTAAGATTTGGTTGCCTCTTTCAGTCTGTCCATCGGTTTGCGGTTGATAAGTTGTGCTAAAATTCAACTTGGTTCCTAATCCTTCTTGGACTTTCTGCCAAAATCCTGAGGTAAATTGGGTTCCTCGATTTGATACTATGGTCTTGGGGGTTCCATGCAAACTGACGATTCTAGCAATGTACAACTATGCTAGCTTCGAACTCTGGTAGGTTGTCTTAACGGGTATAAAATGGGATACCTTAAACAGTCTATCAACTATGACCCAAATAGAGTAATTTCCCCTACTAGATGTAGGCAAACCGTTGATAAAATCCATTCCGACGGAATCCCATTTCCATTCCGGAATCTGCAATGGTTGAGTCCTGCGGATCTCTGATGTTCCGCCTTGACTCTTTGACAGATATCACACTTGGCGATGTAGCTTCCGAATTCTCTCTTCATCTTGTGCCACCAAAATTGCTCCTTCAAATCCTGATACATCTTCGTTCCTCCGAGGTGGATAGAATAAAGAGTATCATGAGCTTCCTGCATGATAACTTGCTTCAACCCCGAATCAGCTGGCACACAGATACGTCCTTTGTACCACAAAACTCCTTCTTCATCCTCGGTGAATCCAGGTACCTTTCTTGTACCAATACGATGTTTGATTCTGTAGATACTTGCATTTCCCTTGTGGTCTTCTTTGATCTGACTGATCAAAGTGGGTTGAAGTTCAATGCTAGCTAAAAATCCTTTGCTAACTAGCTGTGTGCTAAACTGCTCCAACTCTTCATGCAAACTTGGCTGGGCTTCTTTGATCATGGTGTTTAACCTACATGGCAGTCTACTAAGAGCATCCTCTACCACATTGGCTTTGTCGGGGTGATAGAGAATGTCAAGGTCATAATCCTTGATTAACTCTATCCATCTCCTTTGCCTCATATTCAGCTCCTTTTGAGTGAAAATATACTTCAAGCTCTTGTTATCCGAATAAATCTCGCAGCGGTTACCCATAAGGTAATGATGCCATGCCTTCAATGCTAAAACTTTGGGTGCTAGTTCAAGGTCATGGGTAGGGTAGTTTTGCTCATGTTGCTTCAGTTATCTTAACAAATATTCTATGACTTTTCCTTCTTGCATCAACACACACCCGAGACCAATCTTGGATGCATCACAATACACATCAAAAGGCTTTTTGATATCTGGCATAATTAATATTGGGGTTGAAATCAATCTCTTCTTGAGATCTTGAAAACTTGCATCACATTTGTCGGTCCATTCAAACTTCTTATCTTTCTTCAACAGTTGGGTCATTGGTCTTGCGATGCTTGAAAATCCTTCAACAAACTTGCGGTAATATCCCGCTAATCCGAGAAATGCACGGACTTGGGTTTGAGTGGTTGGGGTTTTCCATTCTTCAACATCTTTGATCTTGGCGTGATCAACAGCGACTCCTCCTGCTGACACAATATGTCCAAGGAATCCTACTTCTTTCAGCCAGAACTCACATTTACTAAACTTGGCATACAACTGATGTTCTCTAAGGGTTTCAAGGATGGTTCTCACGTGTTTCTCATGGTCTTCTTATGACTTGGAATAGATTAGAATATCGTCGATAAAAACAATGACAAACTTATCCAGAAAATTCATAAAAAAATTATTCATGAGATTAATGAAATAAGCGGGGGCATTGGTTAATCCAAAAGACATGACCGTATACTCATACAATCCATATAAGGTGGTAAAGGCGGTCTTTGGAATATCCGTTGCACGGATCTTGAGTTGATGATAACCAGTTCTAAGATCAATCTTAGAAAACACTCTGGCACCAGTCAACTGGTCAAACAGATCCTCTATCTTGAGCAGTGGGTACTTGTTCTTGATGGTGACATCATTCAGCTTCCGGTAATACGTGCACAAACAGTTACCTCCATCTTTCTTATCAACAAATAGAACAAGCGATCTCCATGACAATGCGCTTGGTTGAATCAAGCCTTTCTCTAGCATAGCATCAAGTTGCTTTTTCAGCTCCACTAGTTCGGATGGGTTCATGCTGTAGGGTCTCTAAGCTATGGGTCGAGTTCCAAGAATTTTTTCAATGATGAACTCGATACCCCGATCTGGGGGCATACTGGGCAATTCATCTGGGAATACATCGGGGTATTCACAGACTACTCTGACTTGGTCTATGGTGGGTTGGGCTAGACTCTTGTTTCATTTGAATTGACGGGGCAAGGTTTCTGATACATGCTCTACTGATACTCCAGAGCTACTCATCATGGTTATGGCTTTCTTGGCACAATCGATCAATTCTTTATGTTTTGACATCCAATCCATTCCTAGTACTACTTCCAAACCTTTGGTTCCAAGTACTATTAGATTGGCATAAAAATCTATTCCATGGATTCTGATAGTTACAGCCTTGCAAATTTTTCTAGCTTTGGTGGTTGAACCAGGTATTTGAACTATCATAACATGCTTCAATTTTGTTGGTTGAATCTTACTAGTGCATGCAAATTCTTCTATAACAAACCAGTCGATGCTCCAGAATCAAACAACAATCTTGCAAGTACTGAGTTAACAGAAAACATACCCAACACTACATCTGGCACTTCTTGGGCTTGTTCAGCATTCATCTAGAACAGATGGCCGTTGCGGTTAAGCGAATTCCCTGGGGGAAATGTCCTTCTAGGCTGAACACGGCGCTGCAGCTGAGCTGGGGCATTCACATTGGTGGTGGCTACAAGCTTCTTGGGACACTCATTGGAGTAGTGACCCTTGACTCCACATTCAAACCAAGTAATCTGGGACTTGTCTTTGGCTGCAAGAGGCATGACATTGCTTCCAGTCCTTGGGGCAGTATTGTTGTTGTTGTTGTTGTTGGACTTGGGCGGTGCACGGTTGAAGTTGTTGGAGTTGCCGAGGTTGTTGTTGTGGTTTCCTCCGGACTTCACGTTTCCTTCGCTATGATTGGGGTAGCTTGGGCGAGACATTTTGGGTCTATTGTTTCTTGGCGCATATCCTACATATGGGTTGGGGTAATACTTCTAGGTATTGTAGGAACTAGTCTGGTGCATCATTCTGCGCTTGCGGTTGTCATTGGCTTTGTTTATCTTCCCTGCCATCTAGATGGCAGAGTCGACTAGCTCTTCGAGATCTTCAAAACCGATGTTGAATAACACCGTCTGTATCTCATCATGCAATCCGTTCAGGAACCTTTCCTTCTTCTTGACTTCAGTGTTGATCTCATCAGGCGCATACCTAGCGAGGGACAGAAATTTGTCATGGTATTCAACTACCGTCATTTTTCCTAGCTTCAGTTCCCTGAACTCATCTCTCATTCTGGTGACTAAACCCTGCGGCACATGGGTGCGGCTGAACTTGATCTTGAAAGCTTCCCAAGTCATGATCTGATTGTGGTTCATCCTATGGGTGTTATTCCACTAGGCTCTTGCATCTCCTGCCAGATAGTGGGTGGCAAACATTACCTTCTCGTTGGCGTCAACTCCTGCGACTTGCAGATTATTCTCCATGGTTTGCAAACAATCATCAGCATCTAAAGGATCCTCAGATTTGTTGAAGATAGGGGGATTGGTATTCTGAAAATTCTTAAGCTTGGATCCATGATGATCTTGATTTCCTTGTCCTTGATTATTGTGGGCCATTTGAGATATCTGTTGCAGGGTGGCTAGGTTGTCTTGGCGCCCTTCTCTACTAGCTTCATGGTTGGAAACTAGCATCTGCAGAATCTGCAGCATCGGGTCCTACGATGAGCTACTTCCTCCTTGGTTTCCACGAGTCATCTGAAGATTGAGATAGATATATAAAGGGGTAAGAGGGAAAGTTCTAAGGTTCATGGTTTTGTTTTCAAAAGCTTTAGACTTTGAGTTTGAACTCAGGTTTTGCAACTAACTTCTTCTGATTCATTCATTCATTCATTCAAGCACACAATACAACACACACACACACACAACAACAAATGGAAAACAGATGGTTTTAAGAACCATCCTATGAACTAAGATACAGTGGACCGATACAACTCATTCCTACGGTAGTGATCAAGTGTATATACTCATCATCAATGAAGTCGGAGTCATCATCATCAGTCTAGAAATCCATGGCATCATCCTCAGGGTAGTCATTGTCATCACTTAGGTACGAGTGAATATCTCCCTGGATGTCTTCACCTTCTTCCTCTTCTTCTTTTGATGCAAGCTGGGCTTCTTGTTCCTGGATGGTCTTCTCGAGGTCGACCACCTTCTTGTGAAGACAAGAGATGGTGCGATCCTTCTTCTCGTGTTGCCGGTGAAGTGATTGGCAATCCTTGAAGAACATGGTGAAAGTCTGGTCCTTCTTGGCGGCAATGGCAAGGTTGTGGTTGGCGTAGGCTCGAGCATTGTCCAATTCGTTCTGTCTATCATATAGCAGGAAGTCACGATTCTCCACTTGGCACTTCATATCTGGGTGACTTGGCGACTCCATTGGCATTCCCATAGAATCACGCCTTGCGTAATGAGCAAAGCGAGTTCCCTGGATCAAGTTGACATTTTGCCCACACAGACGAGCAAGAGCTTCATGCATAGCCCTGGCTAATCCATCTAGCCAGTTGTTCTCTCGCACGGTGAATTGAATCTTCTCAGAAAGGAGTGCTTCCATCTTGCCTCGAAGATCTGCAACTTTCAGCCATGGTAGATCTCCTCCTGGAAAATCCTTGAGTTGAGCTCCAAAGAAATCCGGATGCGAGCGCTCAAGATACTCTGACAGTGCATCAAGATCCCTCTCAAAGATCAGCTAGCCTCTGTTGCCCAACTGGTAAAACTTGCAATACTGAACTTCCATCTATAAGAATTTAGGATGAGTAAGTTAGTGATGTGATCAAGTGTGTCAAATTTTATGTAGTAATGTAACAATTTTTGAGGAACATGATTTTTTTGAAAGGATCAAGGATAAGAGTGGGAATGGGTTTTCAAAAATACTTACTTCTTTTGTTTTGAAACTAAGATTTTGTTCGAACGTCCATTCTAACTAGGGTCTCCTATGGTTAGGATGGCCCTGATACCAACTTGTCAACACCCGGATTTTTAATCCTAGATGCCTATTATGCCATACATCGCAATCCCAGGATTACCATTTTTGCGAGACATAACAGATTGGATATCACACTACATCATCCATTACAAACCACAATAAGGTCTTACACAAATAAAGGATCCCATGATCCAGTCTTAATACAAACAAGCAGCGGAATAATAAGCGTAGCGGTGGGCTCCATCTTCAGTGTCACAGGCAATGCTGATGATGGGAGATGGTCCTAGTTGTCGTAGCCATCCTGCTGTCCATCTTCCTGATTGTCCTCCTCATAGTCTGGCCACAGGAATAACCAGGGACAAGGTAGTTCTAGTAGGAATCCTAAGCTCTATGTTTATTTGCAAAAAGCCAGATTTATCTTAATTGAGTTCAGAAGCAAAGAAAGTTAACTAGATGTTATAAATCACTTTAAGTTGGGAACCTAGTTTTCATATTCACAACCCTGTTGTGGTCAAGTCAAAATCATAGATCACTTCACAAGTCATTTTGAAAACATCTGACGACAGAACAGTATGGCCACTCCAACTATCCATGATCGCGAACGCAGCTATTCGGATAGTTTGACACTCTGCAGAGGTAGTACACTTTCACCACAAAATTCAATACATCTGTTAGAGGTAACCCTTTATCATTATACTTAGTATGCGAATAATCAATAATAACCTTTCTTTTACACACTCTAGTATAAGTACCTCTCATATGAGCTTGGCCTCCCAGCCATGGCCATCTGCCATCCTGGGCGCTTCATAGGTGGACATCATCGAGAGGTAGCCTCAGATCAAACCTCTTCCGCGAGGGAACCCATACTAATGCATATAAACTTCCGGCTAAGCCTTACCCAATTCGGGTATTGTGGTTGTACGCTAAAATTAGAATCGTATCGCATCCGAACCCAACCATCAGTTTTTATAAAGGGCTAATGCTCATGCCTCAACATTTTCATCATCAAATCCATATGTGTTTCTCAACACATGTCAAAACATCTCAATAGAATGACTCATCATTCCAAGGTTTTCATAATCATTTTCACCAAGTATTCCCATCTAAAGTGATCAAGTTTTATGTTTAGCACTAGCCACTAAGGTTAAGAGTGTTTACTAATGAGGGATGCTAATCTCAATCTCATTCCATAGAATGACATCTAGTATAGGCCTAGTTTTATACTATTTATGCTCTCTATACTACTTTACAAAACCTCACAAAGCATTAACTAAAAGTAAAGAAACATGGTAAAGTAAAAGAGTAAAGCTTGTAAGTAAAACTTGGATGGGTATAACTCAAAATGTATAACGAAGCATGCCTAATGCATCTTGCTTAGGTCATCTTGTATAATTCTAGCATAGCAATAATAGGTTGCCTTGATTGGTGCAGTGATTGAAGTTCTCTTCGTCTTCTTCGGGGTAGAACTCCTCCTCGTCGTATCCTTGGTCGGTACTATCGTCTATAAAGGAATACAGGGTACACAATCACCAAACAATACTTAACTAGTCTATTGAGCACACTAAGGTTCACACTTGATGATCTAGCATCATCACAATCATCACATGCATTAAAGAACTAGTTTCAATTATTTTATTTGAGAAAAGTAGTTTCTACTCATTGAAAATAATTAAGATTTAATATTCTCCAATTAAAATATGGGATCATGTGGACACATCTCATCACCACATATTCTAATACATGGGAATGTGATTTAAAGGGTTGATTACTTTTTATAAAGTTTAAGATTATTATTTAATAGATTTAAAGTGACTAGAAATGCCCTAGTAGCATTCTTTTGGTACTAGTCAAATGTCACTGCATGCAAACTTAAATATTATTACATATTCAGCTAGGTATTTTCAAATGTGATTTTTGAGAGTTGGAATCAACTAAAAAGTTATTATGGTTGATTTTTTAAAAATGTTTGAATGTAGAAAAGTCTTTGTCTTGTTATTTTTGCTATATGATTATATCTAACTGCAAATGATTTAAATCCAATAGGCTTGGATATATATTTTAATTACCTTTCTAGCCAATTTTGAATCATGAAATATGGTTAAGTAAAACTCTCTGAATTGATTTTTGAATTTAGGGACAGAAGCTAGTTTAAACTAAAAAGGAAAATACTTATTTAAATTTTCGGGCCAGCGCGGGAAAGCTAAACGGGCCGGCCCAACTGCATAGCGCAGCGTAGCGCGTGGCTGGTAGAGGGGGTCCACTGGTCAGTGACTTATCTAACGCGAATCGGTATCTTTCTATCTAGGCGCTACGATCTAATTCTAATCCAACGGCTGAATGTCGTCGTCAACAACCAACAGCTCCGGTGACGAGCTAAACCTAACACGGCGCGATAGGGGCGTTGTGGCTCACCTGGGCTCCAGCTAAGGTCGGTGATGGGGGCAAACGGCATGGTAGACGATGGCGGTTCGAGGCGCGGTTGCGGTAGGGCTTGGGGTGGTCGCAATCAACGGCTCCTCTTCTCCTCTGCAGCGGCAAACTCCGGCGAAATTCCGGTGGACTGGTGCTCGCCTTGCTCCGGGGAGAACTGTGGGGTGGTTCTGAGAGAGAGGGGAGTGAGGTAATGTGGAGATGGAGGCTGGGGTGGCCTCCTTTTATACAACGGTGAGAGAGGCAAAGCGGCATGGTCAGGCGGTGCTAGCGACATGGCTACGAGCCGCTATCGGCATGGCTGTGGGCGGCGGTCGATGTGGTGCTTCAGGGCGGTTCTAACGGGCTTGATGGTGCGGCAAGGCGCAGTCTACATCGGGCAGGAACGTGCGGTGCTCTGCGCGGCAGAGGCAGTGTTCGATGTGGCGCACGGTGGCTACAGGTCGAGCGGCGGCGAACGGGGATGTCTGGGCGGCTGCTGGGGTCATGGCGGAGCAGTGCGCATGGGGTGAGGCCGAGGCGTGGCGTGTGCGAGCTGGTCGGGCGCGGCGCTCTGGCACGTCCTCGGCATGGCGCAGATGCTCTGGGCGCGGCTTTGCTGGGGTGGTCCACGGCTTGGCTTCGCTCGGGGAGTGGACATTGGGCGGCGGTGTGGTCGCAGCTACCTCCTAGACATCATGGGCGAGCTTGGGGCGGTCTACTATGAGCGGAGCTTGATCGACCGGCATGGTGAGGTTCGGGCGGCATGGCACTAGCGTCAGCAGTGAAGGGGGCGAGGCTTTGATGCTTTGGTTGGTTCTAGGGTGACCAGGGGACAAACATTGAGCCAAGTGGGGGACAAAACCTTGATCAGCAGCAGTGATTGTTAGGCAGCTTTTACTTTGCTCACTAAGTGTTCAACAGTGCCCGCATGAGATTTAAATTTGAATTTTTGGCTGAGATTTTGTGGGTGTGTTGGTCACAAGCTTGGGCATCTGTGGTTTCTAGGGTTTGCCAAGGTGAACTGGTTTGGTTGGTATTTGAGAAATGGCCATCTATACATGTGAACTTACTTCCATTTCCAATTGTCTCTCAGTTGAATTTGAAAATAGTTTCTGCAAGTTTGTAAGTGGGCTTGGGTTCACTTTTACTTGGTCTAGCAAGGGGTGAAAAGAAGTAGAAAAGTTTCCGTTAGAAATTCTCTTCTAGGAACACTCAAAGTGGCCTAGTGGTTAACTTTGGTCAAAATGACCATTTGCTTTATTTATTCCTATTTGATTTCTTTTTCTTTGGATTTTGTTTGTAAATGGTCTAGATGATGTGGCATTCACCTTTAAACCATTTCACAACATTTAGAAAAATCAAGCATGGCATTTTCAAACAATTCTACACTAATGCAACAAACACATGCATTCATAATCATGTGAGTAATAAAAGTTTTTGTTAACCCTAAATTGGGTGATTTGAACTTGATAACCTTGATTAAAGTTTTGGGATGTTACAAACCTTCCCTCCTTAAACAAAATCTCATCCCGAGATTTAAGAAAAACTAGGAACTAAAGAGATCTGGAATCTCGGTCCTAATGTAATCTTCTCGCTCCTAGGTAGCTTCTTCTTCGGTATGGTTTCTCCATTGAATCTTGAGAAACTTGATACTTTGGTTCCTGGTAGTTTTGAAACCTTCTTCCAAGATACGATTGGGTACTTCACGATACGTCAGATCCTTGTTGATATCAATGGATCGGTGATCGATGTTCTTGAACACTTCGGTCTTCTCTAGAACTTCTAAGCATTTGCGAAGTAACGAGATATGGAACACAGTATGGATGGCTGACATCTCCTCTGGCAGTTCCAGTTGATAAGATACTTCTCCTCGACGATTCAGAATCTTGAAGGGTCCAATATATCTGGGGGCTAACTTTCCTTTCAGCTGAAAACACTGCATTCCTGTCAACGATGACACTTTGAGATACACAAAATCTCCGACGTTGAAAGTTAGGTCTCTACGTCTCTTGTCGGCATAACTCGTCTATCTGGATTGGGCGGTCTTGAGGTGCTCATGGACTTTGTTAACCTTCTGTTCAGCTTCTCGTAGGATGTCGGGTCCGAAAATCTGACTATCTCCTACTTGTGACCAATTCAACGGGGTATGACACTTTCTTCCATATAGAAATTCAAATGGGGCCATTTGCAAACTGGCGTGATAACTATTGTTGTATGAGAACTCTGCGAAAGGCAGACAATCTTCCCATTTTAATCCATACTCTAACACACAAGCTCTCAACATATCTTCTAAGATCTGGTTGACTCTTTCAGTCTGTCCGTCGGTCTGCGGGTGATAAGTTGTGCTAAAATTCAACTTAGTTCCTAATCGTTCTTGGACTTTCTGCCAAAATCTTGAGGTAAATTGGCTTCCTCAATTCGAAACTATGGTCTTGGGGCTTCCATGCAAACTGACGATTCTAGCAATGTACAACTCTACTAGCTTCGAACTCTGGTAGGTTGTCTTGACATGTATAAAATGGGCTACCTTGGACAGTCTATCAACTATGACCTAGATAGAGTCATTTACCCTACTAGAAGTAGGCAAACCGGTGATAAAGTCCATTCCGACGGAATCCCATTTCTATTCTAGAATCTGCAATGGTTGTAACTGTCCTGCGGGTCTCTGGTGTTCCGCGTTGACTCTCTGACAGATATCACACTTGGCTATGTAGCTTCTGATTTCTCTTTTCATCTTGTGCCACCAAAATTGCTCCTTCAAATCCTGATACATCTTCGTTCCTCCGGGGTGGATAGAATAAAGAGTATCATGAGCTTCTTGCATGATAACTTGCTTCAGCTCCGAATCTGCTGGCACACAGATACGTCCTTTGTACCACAAAACTCCTTCATCCTCCGTGAATCCAGGTACCTTTCCTGTACGAATATGACGTTTGATTCCGTTGAAACTTGCATTTCCCTTCTAGGCTTCCTTGATCTAGCTAATCAAAGTGGGTTCAAGTTCAATGTAGCTAAAATCCTTTGCTAACTAGCTTCGTTCTAAACTGCTCCAACTCTTAATGCAAACTTGGCTGGGCTTCTTTGATCATGGTGTTTAATCTACATGGCATTTTGCTAAGAGGATCCGCTACCACATTGGCTTTGTCGGGGTGATAGTGAATGTCAAGGTCATAATCCTTGATTAACTCTATCCATCTCCTTTGCCTCATATTCAGCTCCTTCTGAGTGAAAATATACTTCAAGCTCTTGTGATCTGAATAAATCTCACAGCGGTTACCCATAAGGTAATGACGCCATGTCTTCAACGCTAAAACTACAGATGCTAGTTCAAGATCATGGGTAGGGTAGTTTTGCTCATGCTGCTTCAGTTGTATGGATTGATATGCTATGACTTTGCCTTCTTGCATCAACACACATCCGAGACCAATCTTGGATGCATCACAACACACATCAAACGGCTTCTTGATATCTGGCATAATCAATATTGTGGCTGAAATCAATCTCTTCTTGAGCTCTTGAAAGCTTGCTTCACATTTGTCGGTCCATTCAAACTTCTTATCTTTCTTCAACAATTGGGTCATCGGTCTTGCAATGGTAGAAAATCCTTCAACGAACTTGTGGTAGTATCCCGCTAATACGAGAAATGCACGGACTTGGGTTAGAGTGGTTGGGGCTTCCCATTCTTCAACATCTTTGATCTTGGTGGGATCAACAGCGACTCCTCCTGCCGACACAATATGTCCGAGGAATCCTACTTTCTTCAACCAGAACTCACATTTGCTAAACTTGGCATACAACTGATGCTCTCTAAGGGTTTCGAGGATGGTTCTCAGATGTTGCTCATGGTCTTCTTCTGACTTGGAATAGATAAGAATATCATTGATAAAAACAAGGACAAACTTATCCAGAAAGTTCATAAAAATCTTATTCATGATATTCATGAAATAAGCGAGGGCATTGGTTAATCCAAAAGACATGACCGTATACTCATACAATCCATATCTGGTGGTAAAGGTGGTCTTTGGAATATCCGTTGCACGAACCTTGAGTTGATGATAACCAGTTCTAAGATCAATCTTAGAAAACACTCTGGCACCAGTCAACTGATCAAACAGATCATCTATGTTGGGCAGTGGGTACTTGTTCTTGATGGTGACATCATTCAGCTTCAGGTAATCTGTGCACAAACGGTTACCTCCATCTTTCTTGTCGACAAACAAAACAGATGATCTCCATGGCGATGCGCTTGGTTGAATCAAGCCTTTCTCCAGCATAGCATCAAGTTGCTTCTTCAGCTCCACTAACCCAGATGGGTTCATACTATAAGGTCTGTGAGCTATGGGTCAAGTTCAAGGAATTAGTTCAATAACGAACTCGATATCCCAATCCGGGGGCATACCGGGCAATTCATCTGGGAATACGTCGGGGTATTCACAGACTACTCTGACGTGGTCTAAGGTTGGTTGGGCAAGACTCTTGTTGCATTTGAGTTGATAGGGCAAGGTTTCAGATACATGGTCTACTGATACTCCAGAGTTACTGGTCATGGTTATGGCTTTGTTGGCACATTCGATCAATCCTTTATGTTTTGACATCCAATCCATTCCTAGTACTACTTCCAAACCTTTGGTTCCAAGTACTATTAGATTGGCAAAAATATCTATCCCATGGATTCTGATAGGCACAACCTTGCAAAATTTTCTAGATTTGGTGGTTGAACTAGGTATTTGCACTATCATAACATGTTTCAATTTTGTTGGTTGAATCGTACTAGTGCATGCAATTCTTCTGTAACAAACGAGTGCGATGCTCCATAATCAAAAAACACTCTTTCTAATACTGAGTTAACAGAAAACATACCCAGCACGACAGCTGGCGCTTCCTGGGCTTCTTCAGCATTCATGTGGAGCAGACGACCGTTGCGACTGAGCAAATTCCCTGGGGCAAATCTTCTTCTAGGCTGAACACGGCGTTGCTGCTGAGCAGGGGCATTCATATTGGTGGTGGCTGCAAGCTTCTTGGGACACTCATTGGAGTAGTGACCCTTGACTCCACATTCAAAGCAAGTAATCTAGGACTTGTCTTTGGTGGCAACAGGCACGGCATTGCTTCTAGTCCTTGGGGCAGTATTGTTGTTGTTGTTGGACTTGGGCGGTGCATGATTGAAGTTGTTATAGTTGCTAGGGTTGTTGTTGTGGTTTCCTCTAGACTTCACATTTCCTCCGCTACGATTGGGGGGGCTACTAGGCTGCGGTACCAAAGTTCCCGAGCGAGTGCACCGCGGTACCTAAGTTACCTGAAATTACTGCGTTTCGAAATGTTGAGCCGCCAACTATCGAGAGGGGCCATTTCGATGCAAACTCATCTCACCCCTACCAAATCCAAATATTCCATGAAACTACCCCGTGAAGTAGACGGTCGGGACCCTCATGTCACTAATATTTCCGTGATGCGAGCTCCAATGCAGGAACCACGTAGGCAAAATGAGAGACTAAAGGAGCATGGTGTGTTGACCAAATTCACAAATTCACTCCCTCCCTCCTTTCACATGAACCCTAGCACTGGCGGCGTCGAAATCCCCTCTCCAACCAAAATGATCTCTTCGGGCATTTGACTTCCGGTGCCAAGTTGCTGCGCCTACTCGCTGCTAACGAGCTCTAATGCCGAATGCCATGCCAGCCGTTGCGACGATCTAGCCCGCCTCTACCGCCGACGAGTTGAGCAGCGCAAAGGATGGCAGATCCATTTACCGAGGAAGAATTACTTCTAGCTAATTGCAGGTGAGCTACTCTTCTCTTTTCTATTTGCACTACCTATAACTTCTAGCTGGCTATTGGCATTACAGAGATATATCAAACATAGAATTGTTTGCTAGCACGACACTGACAAACAATTTTTATCTTTTGTCCCCAATTTTCTGTCCAGTAGGATCTCCGCTGAACCCAAATACACGGTTATGGTCACCATCTGCTGCTACCACATTAAATTAGCAGATGGGAAGAGCACGTGGAATCAAGCTCACAATCTAAAGATGGAAGTAGCACCTATGCAATTATGCACTATCCCTAGTTTGGTTGTTGATGTGCGTGAACTTGTTGAAATGAGGCCGGAGCAGACTGCACAGTTCAGCTTCATTGATGTACGAGGCTTCACGGTTCCTATAACATGTGACAGTCAGCTAATTGGGTTGATGAAACAGTATGCTGGGCTTCGAATGGTTATGCTGATTTGTAACATACTGGATGAGGAAGCTCCTGCTACTGGGAGTCGCCCAGCTATTATTGGGCAGGGAGGTCTAACTCAAACCCCTGTTGTTGTTGTTGAGCAAAATGTGGTTCCTTGTCCGTGACATGCTTCTGTCAGGAAACCTCCTCATAGGAGTCACCGTATTGCCGTTGTGGAAAACTCTGCTCTGGAATCTTCTGGTACTGGTCGTCCCCGTCCCCATGGTGTTGTTGCTCCTGCTGCTCCTCACCCAATCCATGCCGTTGTTGAGCAAACTAAGGCTTCCGGAGGCTGCCTCGCTGTTGTTGCAAGACTCCTGCCTTGTGTGCTGCTCCTCCTCAAAATCGTCCTCAAGTTGTGCGAATCCGTGCTCTGGAATCTGCTGGTACTGGTCGTCCTCGTGTTATTGTTGATCTGGCCGTTGTTAACCCAATCCCTGCCACTGTTGAGCAAACTAAGGCTTTCGGAGGCTGCCCCACTGTTGTTGCAAAGACTGATGCCTTATGTCCTCCTCGAACCCATGCTCAGGTTCAGCGAGCTGCTGGTCTGGAGCTAGCTCATGGTCTCGACTCTGGTAGCACTCAAAACACTGCTGTTGTGGGAACTACTCCTGATCGTCGATGTGGCATGGCAGCAGCTGATCCTATTGTGGCTGTCGTTAGAAGGGGCCCTGCCTGTCCACCATGTAATGTAGCTCCCGCTGCTAAGGGCCCTCGCCTTGCTCCTGGTCCTAGTACTTCCACCGAGGTTGATCCAGCTAACGATGACGCTGGTGATGGCAGCGGTGGCATTGGGGCTGGGTCTGATGGTGCCGCTCCACTTCTCGAACCTCTCGGAAGTTTCTATTCTGAAGAACCTGATGATGGCAAAGTAATCATTCGTATCGGTGTCGCGGATTATACTGCAAAATTAGATGATGGCACAGAAAAATTCTATGACGAGTTTGATGTAATCCTTGGCAAATACAATCCTGAAGTGGTAGAGTTATCAGACTTGATGGCATCGTTACATGTGAAGGTGCTGTGGGGGTCCTCCCAGGAAGCACATTTGTTATATTTTGGTTACAGGAGCAAAAAGGCTATCGAAGTGAAAGATACCAGGGATTTAGTCGTACCATTTACAAGGAAACATTATACGGGTGAAGTGTACTTCCACTTGATAGTGCAAATGGTTGGAGAGGAATTGGAACTCGACAATAGAGATGATGGACTTTTA
This sequence comes from Avena eriantha, assembly GCA_910589775.1. Taxonomy (NCBI): domain Eukaryota; kingdom Viridiplantae; phylum Streptophyta; class Magnoliopsida; order Poales; family Poaceae; genus Avena; species Avena eriantha. The sequence continues at coordinate 327,590,805 of OU342741.1, read as the reverse complement.
GAAGGCATGCGTGACCTGATCCATGGCATCACTGGGGCTGGTGCGACTGAGGGTAGCTTTGAACAAAGGAGAGTCTTAAGAGGAGTGTCATAAAGAGGAGCAGGAAGAGCATCCCCAGAAAGGGCACCCTGAAGAAGAACGTCACCAAGGAGACCCCCCCTAGAGAAGAGGACGCCCAAGAGTCGCACGAAAAATGGCACAATGCCGCAGAGTACACCCCTAAGATCTAGTTAAAATGCCACACCGGACGGTAGCAACAAAAACGCTAAGAGGGCTAGCACGGTGGTGAACAATCCCAGGAGTGGTAGCAAAGAGGCAAAGATGGCCAGCACGGAGGCTACCACACCCAATAGTAGCAGCAAAAGGGCTAATTCGAAGAAGAACACGCCACTGAGGTGAGGCAATAATGCCAGCACCCTAGAGCCAACATCTGTGAGGGGAGGCAGGAAGGAGATCACACCCAAGAGCGGCAGCAAAAAGCCTAGTTCGATGGGGAATGGAACGCAGATGTCAAGCCCTACAGATACCATCAGGAAAGATTACATCCGGAAGGAGGATGTACACAGGAAGAGCAAGAGGGTTCTGTATAGTCAAGACGAAATTGATTATGACTGTTGTTTGTCCATTGAAGTACCTGGGATGCGTGCAAACGTAAGACCACCCCATGTGGTTGCAATAGAACAAACCGATTGTCTTGGAGAAAATAGAGTTGTCGGTGAGCTAGATTGGGGCAATGTTCCGGTCCATCCGGGTGGAGATGATGGTGCAGCCCCACCCATTAGAGTAAATATGATGTGTGCAGTACTAGGCATTAGAGACGATGGCGAGGATTCTGAATTAGATGAAGAAGAAGGCACTGTATAGGATCAAGAATCTGGTGATGATGAAATAGACGAGGAACTTAACGATGAGGCTGGTATTCCAGTCGATGATTTGGGTGTTGAAGTAGAAGAAATGAAACATGACCACGAGTATCCTATAATTTTGGTCGGCACCGAGTTTAGGAGCATGCATGAGTTCAAGATGTTGTTCCGACATTTTTGTCTCAAGGGGGAGTTCGACGTTTATCGACTAAAGAACATTGCCCAGAGGTATGAGGCCGTTTGCAAGTTAACGTGGATGAATGGACAGGCTGAGGTACATTGTCCATGTTGGATCACAGCAAGAGCCTTACCTGCGTTGAATGCAATTAGGGTACTGTGGCAATGAATGCAGCAAACGATTAGAACTCTCTCTCTTTTCACTCTATAACTGCAATTGATGTGCGATATCTTTTTGGAAACTAGTCGACTCTGCTTATCTTTTAAATGAATCTGTGTTGGAGGTGAACAAAATGGGCCCTCCACACATGTGTCCGACAGGGAGCAAACTGAAATCCTCAATGGCTGATACAGAGTGGGTGGCTATGCAATCTATGTCCATACTAAAGGATAACCCTAAGGAGGTCGCGAAGAATATTCAGACTAGCCTCGGTTCTAAATACAACATTGTCCTTCCATATTACACAATTTGCAAAGGTAAAGAGAAATCTCTGGGGGTCTTGCACGGGGATTGGACCAAAAGATTCAGGATGCTGTACAACTTCAAGGCGGAGGTACAATCTAGGTGTCGGGGGAGTGTTGTGGAGATTGACACTGAATCATAAGGTGGTAAAATATATTTCAAAAGATTTTTCATGGCGCCTAAACCTTGCATCTAGGGATTCAAGGACGGTTGTAGGCCGTATCTGAGTGTAGACAACACTATCCTAACTGGCAAATGGAAAGGTTGCTTTCCATCTGCCACAACACTTTATGGTCACAATTGGATGTTCCCAATGGCATTCGGGCTGTTTGAAACAGAAACAGAGGAAAACTGGGTCTGGTTTATGAGGCAGCTCAACAGATCAATAGGCCACATGGATCCATTGGCTATATCCACGGATGCATGCAAAGGGCTGATGAATGCAGTAAAGGAGTTGTTCCCGCGAGCTGAAGGTAGAGAATGCCATGCCCATATGATGCTCAACTTGTACTCACACTATGCAGGCAGCATATTTCGTTACATGTTTCCTGCTGCTAGAGTTTACAAACCTAGTAGCAGCGAATATTTCATGAGCAAGATTTTTGCGGAAGCCCCTGAACTTCCAGAGTACTTAGCCATCCATCATTCACAGCTATGGAAAAGGATTCAATTCAACCTTGACATCAAAGTTGATTAGATAAACAACAACCTTGTAGAATGCCTTAATAACTGGGTGAAGGACATTAAAGTGCGTCCTATCCATATCTTGATGGATAGCATATGTGGTATGATCATGAAGCTATTAAATATAAGGAGAGAGATCGGTAGGAGACTTAGAGGACATATGCTACCGCCAGTTGTATAGCAACTACACAAGAGAAGTCGAGGACTTGCTCATCTTAAGGTTCTCCCGTCAACCAGTAGAAGCTGTGAGGTGCTCGATATGTCCAAGAGTGGCAAAAGGGATGTTGTGAACATCCAGCTGCGAGAATGCACCTGCTTAGAGTGGCAACATACCGGGAAGCCTTGCGACCACGCCTTGGCCTTCTTGGTGAAGAAAAGAACTCTACCACATTTAGATCAGTATTTGTTAGACTACTACTCTATGGAAAAGTTTAGAGCTGCGTATGCTGGATCCATCGAGCCATGTACAGACACCACTCAGTGGCCTCAAGTCGAACTGTCTTTCGAGCTTTGCCAGCTAGTTACAAAAAGGGGCAGAGGAACACCTCATGTGAATAGGTTTAAGAATTTTCTCGAGAAGAAGGGTTCAGCTTTCTGTGCTACAAAGAAGGGCAAAAACAGATGCAAGACCTGCCATCTTATAGGCCATAGAGCAGCGAGATGTCCCCTTAATGCTCCCAAACCTAGGTATGAGATGGTACATTCACACAAAAAATTGTTTATAGTCTGTAGATATAAGGTAGTAATCCATGTACTGTTTTTTTACAGGAAGTGCAAGGTAAGAAACAAGACAGCCGACTCAGTGATTTTGCTGTGGGACGAAAACCAAAATGAGTGGAGTGATGATGCTGGACAAGATTGTGGTGCTGATTGGCCTGACTTCCCTCGATCCGGAGATGCAGGGTACGTGAAGGTAAGAAAATTGGCACCCAGGAAGAGGAAGAAGGCAGGAGATGAAGAAGCCAGTGGACGTGAAGGCAAGAGGAAGAAAGTTGGCACCCAAGCAGAGAAAGAAGGGTAGCAGTGTAGAAACCTAATGATGTATTGAAATTGAACCTATATATGTAGTTCGGTTAAACTCTGGAGCTGTGTGTGTGGAACTTGTCGGGCGAAACAATCTGCCTCCCGTACTCGGAGTAAAATGTATCGTGACTTTAGGATTGGATACGGCCGAGGCCACTAGTTGAATCCAAAATTGTGACGGTGCCACTACTATCTGAACAATCGCGATAGCTAAGCGGTTAAGGGGTCTCCAAAATCGATGGGTGTTAGTGGCATAGATCTGAATTATTCGTAGGCGCTTAATAAATCCCTGCTATTGGCATTACTCTTATGATAAGTTTTTGGGCTGAAAAACAATTTCTTAAGCTGGCTGCTACACTCCACGAAGCAGCAACTTATTTCTGCTGCTGGACAACGACATGGCAACATAAACTGCAAATGCAATAGATAATGCCCAGATAATGAGGAAATTGTTTCCACTATCTGGCCTAATCTTGAGCCCGTCTGTCTCACAACCTCCCTGCCCCTGCCTCCCCTATACCTGGCGAAGCTCCTGGATCTCTCGCTCCATCGCACGAATCTCCTATTTCTTGTCCCACACATCATCACGCATATCCTGAACAAGCTCTATGTGAAAACCTGTCAGTGGCTTTTCGATCCACACAAACTTGTCACAGCCAGTCCCCCTCCCTTCCTGCAAAGTAGATCAAAGGAAACAAAAAAACAATTACATTACTCTTTCCGGATCTGAGTTACCATTGTACCTACAGTACAAACTTACCGCTCTGATGCTGTAGTTGCTGAACTTTCCTGCAGTATTTTCATCGGTCCACAAAATCCATCTCGGCATCTTCTCACCGCACAAACACAACATGTTAGGGTAGTAATCGTAGGGCTCCCTCCGGTACCTAATGGGGGCAACCGCCTGACAGTTTTGAGCCGACCTTGATTCCACCCGAGACGAACTGCACGAGCTACAATCCATGAGTGAGGGGAGCGAGGGCAGAGGAAAGATGAGCCTTTGGATGTCAGGGTAGTGGTGAAGCGTGATTTATCCCCATTTAATAACTCGAGCAGAATCTTACCATCCACATTTGGCTAACAGGTGGGGGACCTAGCGTGTGGACTTGTCAACCAAACCTCGCGCCTTCGTGGTTCAAAATCCCTCTCGCGCGCATTGGACAAAAAAAATTGGCACCTTTCCCACGTACATATCACTGGGAGGCCTTGCTCAGGAACCAGACACGCATGGCGCACAATCTTACTTCCTCCTAGGAACTTGTCATGCCTCTCGTCGGCAGATCCATCCGCTCCACCGCTTCCGGTAGGGCTCGCCACGGCGGATCCACCCCAAGATCCTACCGTCGCAGTATGAAATGGCCATGGTTTCTTGAGAAGAGCGATGACGCTACATATCCGATCTCGGCCCACCTACATGTAGAAGGACTGATGCGGCATCGAGCTCGAGCAGGAGCCGCCAGGTGCGACAGCGCTCGGTCCACACCAACCCCGTCACCTTCATCATTGTTGATTCCGATGTGGAGGACTACGGGGACGAAGCTATGCAGAACGCCATTGTTGCCTCCTTGGCGAAGGGCAAGCCACGGGCGGGAGTGGATGTCGCTGGGAAGGGCACAGCGGTGTCACCAATCGAGGTGGACTTCGATGACAGCGGTGTGATGTGGGTTTAGATATTGTTTAGGATGGTTGCAATTTTGGTTGTGTTTAGTGCGAGTACAATTATTATAATGGGTTTGTCGAGCTATATTGAGAAATATGTGCAATATCAGCGTGTGAGTGATTCCACTTTAGAAATTGTGTATGTGCCATTTGCATGTTGCATTATCAACGTAGATTACATGTAAACAATCCAACGAAAATCAGATTACAACCATCAGACGGGAGTGGCAGGATGGAAGAGAAGTTGGGACAGTGGCTTCGAGGGGAAGGAACAGAAGGGGGGCGTGACACTGGCAGGTGGGCCCTCGGAACACGTGACACTGACATAAGGTGCGGGAGCACACGGTATTGCTAGTCTGTCCAGAGCAAGCGGACTTTATAACGTGACAACAATAAGCTGATTGGACCAATAACTCGTCAAATTATTAAGGAGTACTAAAAACTAGAACTGGGGTACATTCGCACAACACGTATGCTCTACGCACCTGAGAAGCATCACTTAAGTCTAACAGTAACGACATCACAAGTACTACATTTCCCTATTGGTCTTCTTGATACAAATGTAGAAATGCATCTGACTGTTCGGTCCAGCACCGACAAGGTACTGAGATGGCACACATAGGATCGACCTTAGGTCCGCACACTTTTTTTTTTGAGGATGAACAATGAGCAAAAGCCCACTGCAATTTTCATATTAAATTATAAGGAGTGTACAAGTATATTTACAAAGGTCTAACTAACAAAAGAAAAGGAAAAAACTAAGTCTGGGATTGGAGCCAAGCTTCGAAGTTTTCAGCAAGGTTTCTTTTGATTCTAAAGCTAATCCATCTTAGCTCTTCCTTATAAATGGCCTTCCAACTATGGCCTTTGATTATTGAAAATCTTATTATTTCTGATAATCCAAATCCCCCAAGCCGCTAGGATGATGATTTCCATAGCAAAGGGTAAATGCAATTTCCCCTTAATATCTTCAATGGCCTCAAAAACGGATAAACCCCCGTGTCTTTGTGGGAAAATAAAGTCCCAACAATTTTCAGCAAAACGACAAGTCCAGAACAAATGAGAAAGGGTTTCTTCTTGTGAACATTCCATAACAGCACATGAATATGATTGGAGTTGCATATTTTTTCTTCTAAGGAGATTCCTTGTGTTCAAACGGTCTTGAAGTAGTAACCAAAAAAGAATTTATGCTTCGGTTGACAGGAGGTATTCCAAATCCAAGAGAAATGTGTGTGTGTGGGGGGGGAGGTTGATACCAATCATGAATTTGTAAGCTTTTTGAGATGTGAACTTGTTGTTTCCCCAAATGTATGACCAATTGTCTTGTCTGCCTTCTTGAATCTTAATCAAAGCTTGTTGACAAATTACTTCCATCTGTTCAAACTCGTTGAAGGCTTGTTGGGATAAGGGTCAGTGAAATAAGTCTTCTAGGAACTCAGTTTGTACCACTTCTTTTATAGTGTAGCTTGTATTTTTTGCAAATGATAGCAGATGAGGGAATTTTTGATGGAGACACTGCTCCTCCCAAAGGTCAGTCCAGAATAAAATTGAGTCCCTATTACCCAGATTTCCTCTAGCCATGGCTTTGTAGGAATCAATTAGTTTGAGATGAGATCTCCACCATAATGAGCCTTCAAGGTGATGACTAGGGACAGACCCATCCACATAATAGGAACTTTTCACCAGTTTCACACAAGGAATGTCATGGTCATTATAGAACTTATCCAAAAAAAATAGAAGTAAAGCATTATTCTGAATGCTTATGTCAAGGACACCCAATCCTCCTTGATCCTTTGGCCTACAGATTTTCTCCCAAGCCACTAGGGCAGATCCTTTTGCTTGGACATCAGCACTTTCAGAGCCTTTTTTCTCCATAAGCAATGTCTGAAATATTTGATCAATTGATTCTTGATATTTGGTGGAATCTCAAGGCAGCTCATGTAAAACATTGGCCGGGATGATAACACTGACTTAACCATTTCAAGTTTACCACCATAATTGAGGAAGTATGCAATTCCACTTAGTCTCTTCACCACTCTTTGAACCATTGGTATGAAATATTCTAAAGAGGGCTTGGTAAGGCCTAGAGGTAGACCAAGGTAAGTAAAAGGAAAAGTACCTTTTAGACAGTTCAGTGTTTTTGCAAGGTGGTCCACTCTTTCATTATCCAGATTGATGGGTATCAGACTTGATTTTTGATAATTGACTTTCAACCTAGTTGAATCAGAGAAGGTGTTTAGTAAGGATTTTAGGAAAATCAATTCCTTGACATCAACTTTCATGATCACAAGTGTGTCATCAGCATACTGAATTACAGGATAATCAAGGCATGCAGGGTAGTTGAGGGGTGCAGAGATTAAATTCAGATTCATTGCCTTATTCAAGATAGATTGGAGCAAATCACCAGCAAGGACAAACAGAAGTGGTGATAATGGATCCCCTTGTCTAACTCCTCTTTTACAGTAAAATTTCTTCCTAGGAATACCATTCAGTAGAACAGATGAGGTGCCAGAATATAGTAACAGTTGTATCCATTTTATCCACTTTTCTCCAAAACCTCTAGCCTTGAGAATCTCAAGTAATGCAGTATGTTCAATCTTGTCAAAAGCCTTCTCAAAATCAAGTTTTTAAACAAGAATCTCCTATTTTGATTGGTGACATTGGAAAAGATATTCAAATCCCCATCCAAGGCAGTCCTAGATAGATCTTTGTTGCAGAAATCCATATTGATTTTTATGGACAAGCTTTAAAATAATCTTCTTCAATCTATTTTCCAGGATTTTAGTGATGATCTTTAACACACTATTGAGAAGAGATATGGGTCTGAACTCTGAAGGTGTCTTAGGGCAACTCTTTTTAGGAATCGGAGTAATGAATGAGGAGTTGATGCTCTGAAGGGAGATTTTGTCATCATAGAAGTCATGAATCATCTTTTTTATGTCTTTACCAATTATAGGCCAACAACATTTAATGAACTCATTATTAAAACCATCTAGACCAGGGGACTTGTCATTAGGGAGATCCTTCACTATATCATCAATTTCTTTGTCTAAAAAAGGGGTTTCCAAACTTTCTCTTAAGTTTGAGCTCATTCCATCTCCAAAAAAACCAGCCAGGTTAAAATGCATAGTAGTATATTCAGAAGTGCCCATTCTATTTTTGAAAGCAGTCCATAATAAAGCAGCTTTACCCTCATGATCAAAAAATTCATCTTGATTAGCATTCTTGAGAGCAGAGATGTAATTATGTCTGTAGTTGATAGTTCCCTTTGAGTGAAAGAACTTTGTGTTGCCATCTCCAAGTTTGACCCATTTAATCTTCCCCCTTTGTTTCCAATAGGACTTTTGGTTTTGTAACAAGGTAATGACATGAGATTTCAGCATATCTCTCAAGTTCCATTCAAGGATGTTCAAACATCTAAACTCTTCAAAACTATCTAGAAGTTCAATGACCAAATTAACCTTGTCAATCAGTTGTTTAAGGCAAGGAAGGTTCTTTGCCCAAAGCTTTAAGCCTCTTCTCACATTTTTAAACTTAGAATTTACATTTTTGCTACTGTCATGGTAGGCAACTGGAATGTTCCAAGCATTTTGAAAAATGCCAAGAAAATCATTGTGCTGCAGCCAGTAATTTTCAAATCTAAAAACTTTTGCCCTGGGAATTTTGGTGCCAATGTTAATAACACAAGGAGTATGATCAGATGCAGGTTTGACCACAGGATAAACAAATGTTGATGGATAAGAGGAAGTCCAAGAGCTTGAGGTGAAAAACCAATCCACTCTTTCAAGAAGGGGGTCCTTTTGCATATTACTCCAGGTAAACTTTTTTCCTTTCAGAGGTAATTCAATCAGCCCACGATTACTAATAGCTTCATTAAAAAGTAACATATCATTGATATCACCTCCACCTTTATTTCTGTCAGAAGGTTTTCTTATTAAATTAAAATCGCCCACCACAAGCCAGCTCACACCATCTTTAAAATCAATATTATGAAACCACTGAATAAAAACTGATTTTCTATAAGTGTCACAGGGGCCATAGATATTGGTAAGATACTAGGTCTCATTGGATAAATTGGACTGAAACTTGATGGAGATAGAGAAGTCATTTTTAAAGTCCAGGTTCCCAGAAAATAGAGCCCCATTCCAAATGGTAATAATTCCACCAGAGGCTCCAACTGATGGCAAAAACTCAAACTTATTGAATTTTAAGGGACAGAATTTCTTTATGTACTATAGATCAAAGCATTCTCTTTTTGTTTCTTGCAGGCAAATGATATCACATCCTAATTCAACAATTTTATTAAATAGGGCTACCCACTTTTTCTCAAAGTTTATCCCTCTAATATTCTAGTTCATAACTTTCTAACTTCTTGTGTTATCCATAAATAAATGTGGGAAGTAGATCTATATTAGGAAGCAAAGTATACTTCCAGACAGAATAGATGCTAATGCAGTGAAAAGATCTTTCAAAATAGTTAGGAAACCATCTCATCATCCACAGAAAGTTAAATTGCATCAAAAGGCAAGAGTGAATAGGTCTATTACAGTACCCATGACGACAAAAGTAATTGCTGCCACCACTCTGATAATATGAGATGTAAACCATTAAAATCATTTCTTGGGTGGTTTCTTGTGCTGCTGAGAGCCATCTCCAGCAGAAGCATTTCTTTTTTCTATGACCTTGTCAGAGTTTGCTGCAGATCCTTTCCCTCTAACAGTAGTGGATGAAGAAGTTCTTGGCCCTGGTGCCAACTTCACCTTTTCAACAATCTTACTTTTTTCAGGAGCCTCTTTTCAATTCCTTCTTCAGCAACCTTACAAAAGGAGGTAGCAAGCTTTTTAACAATTTTTTTGCTAATATCAGGTGGAGCAGCATTGCAAGTAAGGCAGTCTTTGCTAGTGCAATTAGCATGACTCTTAAAACCATAATTTAACTCAATGATCCTAGGACTCCTCCTCAGCTCATTTTCAACAAGAGTGGAGATTCCCCTCCTCTTCCTTATGGGGGTAGCAGGTGAGTTGGAGGCTCTCTGAGTTTCAGTCCCAAGATTACTTTCCCCCTGAAGAATACAAGTAGGTGCTGATTGAGTGACACAAGCATCAAATAGAGAAAGGGATTGTCTGCTCATTTAAAGTGGGTTCCTTTAAGATATCCCACAAGGATGATTCCAAGAAATGGTTTGCCCAATCAAAATTTTCAGGTGTCAAGAGTAATAGAGTGATGTAATTAAACCAACTTACATGGATATCAAAATTTCTGACCCTGCCATTGACTTTGCAATGAGGAGCAAAAAATATGTCCCATAGGTCTAATCCTTGTTTTGAGAAAGTCAATTTTGCAGCATGGAGATCAGGAATCTAAGCAAAATGAGTATGCACAAACCCAACTTGAAAGTGGGCCAAGTTGGGTGAAAGCATCTCAGAGTCATCCAGGAATCCACCTGGGTTATCCATACTAATGTTCTCAGTGATATCCACATTCACAACATCTTCTGATTCTGAGTTGTAAGCATTCATTAGCTATTCCAAACCTTCTCCAAGTGCTGCATTCATATTTTCTTGTAAGACCTCATCCTCATCATGTATAAAATTGTTATTTTGGGACAGTCCCCCACTGTTATCAGAGCCATTTTGAGCATGGACAGAAGAGGAAATAGTAACAACATTGTTATCTTGTAGAGGAGGATGTAGGGGATCCTCAGGTAGGACATCTTCCATAATGGCATCTATTAACTGATTGAAAGCAGCATTTGGTTGATCTTGTTGGTTTTCATTCTGATTATTTCCTATAGCCTAGTGTCCCCACCCCTCATCATCATTGTTGCCAGCATCCTGAGGATTGACAGGAGGTGGAACAAAAGTATTGGCAGTAGGGTTAAGTTGGGAATTGGGTGTGGGTCAATCCCCTCATCAGGTAATGGGTCCTCATCTGGTGTGCCACCACCTAGCATATTCTGCAACAGAACCTCCACAGAAAAAGTCCAGGACTGAGAATCAGGAGAATCCCCTTCAGTGAACCTGACACTTTTAGGAATGTCTTCAAGATCAGTGACTCTGACCTTAGCCATGATTCTTCCTTTGTGGTTGGGGATGTTTTCCCACATAATAAACTTGCCAAAGTCAGAGAAAATAGCATCCAGATCCTCAGTATACCAGTGATCAAGAGGGGGGCCAACAAGAAGAACCCAAACCTCCCTATTGAACTAAGCCCTTCTCCAATCAATGCCTTCATTGTGCTTGGAAAAGGAGATGTGTACTTCTTCAAACAGAGTAGGGGTTTCTCTAATCAACCTGTCTCTGTCACTAGTTAGCGCAAATTTGACATATTCAGACCCAAAAGGACAAGCTTGAATGTCTCTAAAACCCACATGCATCTCATTTGCCAGAAAATCTTGCAGAACCTCCTCAATGTTTGCAAATAAAATCTGACCTGGAGGAACTGGAGCAATGGTGTCGATGGCCTACTGCTCATGAAGCAGAGGTCGGTGAGCCACGACCGCCCGCTTGACTCTGACCCGGCTAGGTATCTGAAGAATCTCGAAGCCTTGAGGCACGAATGGCCTAGGATCAATGGGAATGTTCGCCATTTTAGCCAGTGAAGTGGCCGACGGAGTAGAACAAGGAGGAGAGCAATCAGTGGAACTAGGGTTTGTACCAGGCGAAGAAGGTGAGAAGACAGGGTCCTGATTTTCTTTTCCTTTAGAGAAAATACCGAATTCCCTAAAACTAGAAAACTGCCTAGGTTCTTGGGCCTTGAACCAATTAAGATAGCTATTATTGGGCCAAGCCCGTTTAGGGAATGAAGCGTATTCCCGAATAGGCAACTTATGCTGATTATTCTCCACCGAATTAATGCCCAGGTTGACCTGGCTTGGCCCATTTAAAGCAGGCGGGAAAGTCGCGTTGTCCGAACAATTGTCATTAAATTTGACATTATAGCAAATGGCTTGATTGACGCCCTGAGATGAATGCCAATTAAGCTATCCAACAGGAATATTATTGGGGTAGGAAAGGAAATTCAAATTGTCCGAATTGGCGTTGGGCCTGGTCAGGCGATTAAAAACCGAGTTCTTCTCTTTCTTTTTTGAAACCACAGTCCATTCTGAAGTCAACTCCTGATAATATTTTTTCTCCTCAGCACGCCAATTAGGACCACCATTTCCCCAGAGATTAAAAAACATTCAAACATATCTCCTGAAAATTTACCCATATTGTAGATTTCAAAACCCACAGCTCTAGAGGCAATAGAGAACTTAAATGTTCTATCATGCAAGAGTTTGACATGGTAGGAAGAGGCTTTTCCTCCAAAAATAGCATGGATGGTTAATCCAACAGAATGAATATCCATCTTGAATTTTTCTCTTCGAAAATAAATAACCAAAATGAATTCTCTTCTCCTGAAACCCCCAATGAAGTTGTCTGCATAACCAAACTTTTTCATGATGCCAGCTTCAAAGTTTAGATGAACAGAAAAAATCGAGGGCAGGCGCATGAACAGAAATATAAGCCTTTGAATTTTCTGGAATTTTATCTTCAGCAGATCCTAACGAATTCAAAAGAGCTTGATCTCCAACAATAACTTTATGAAAAGGCATAGAAATGATACTACCATGATCAAAAGATTCATCCTTCAAAAGAAACCTTGCATCAAGAACTGTTTCCTTATGATCAAGCAGTTCTTCTAGCCTATGGTCTTAGAATAAGGAATGCATCTCGCATGAAATTGGCATCAGAATTAATAGATCCACAAGTGACTTTCCATCTCAAAGGGGGAATAACCAATCCAGAGGAATATTGAGGAGATCTAGGGCCAGATTCATGAACACCAACTTGCAACTCATTGATCCTAACCAAATGAAAAGGGAGACGTACCACTGTGCCGATGTTGAAACTTTCATCCTCCAGGGATTCTCTACCTTCTAGAGCAAGCCCTTTTGCATTGTTCAGCACCAACCAATTCCTAGAAGGCCAAAAACCAAGGAACCCTCAAGAAACTTTCCATCCTCCGAAACACCAGTGTAAGAAACCTTCCAACACCTAGCCAAATCCTCCATGGAAAAACACCAACAAGAGATGGGTAGATAGATCAGGAGGAGGGGGAAACAGAGATTGGAGTAGAAGGAGAGGTTGGACGCCGGAGGGGGATCGCCGGCGGTGAGGGCTAGCACGGTGGGGCTAAGGTGGAGCTCTCATCAAGGATGGCTTGCATTAGGTCCGCATACTCCACCTCCTGCGGCGTCGGGCAGCTCGGCGCCTCGGCTAGCACAAGAATGCTATCAGACGACGGCGGATGGGCGTTCTCCCACATGTGCATCATGTATACGGGCCAGGCGCACGAGACTGACCTGACGCATACGGCACACACGACGGTGGGCCCGACTCTGGTCCCGGAACACCGGCGGTGATGGTCAAGACGAAAATAGAGCCACCCCCTGGAAAATTAGTCGGCAGCGTGCCGAGTCAGTGAACGGAACCTGCTCTTGGAGAAGTTGGGCTTGCCCGTACGAGATCCTAATCACTTCGATCAAGTGCTCCTCTGCAAGGTGGACGACGAGCTCTGCCGGCGGGCCGGTGTAGTTGCAGCCCAGCTCCATGCAGGAGCACGCACCGTGCAGGCAAGCGAGCTCGTGGAGTGGGAGCTCGTGGTAGTAGTAACCATGAAAGCATCCTGGGTGGGAGCACACGAGCAGGAACGTCGCTACAAAGTTGCATGCGAGGATCTCCAGATTCTTAGGTTGCAGCATCTGCCACATCTGAAGTTCGTCGAGAAATCAGAAAAAAGAACAGCAGTTAGATTGGAAAAAAGCTGGTAAAATGATTTCTTAGCATGAAGGTAGCGACCCAAGAATTGGCGGATGTCGTCGGCTTGCGGCTACGGCAGGATGGGAGTGAAGTGCGGAAAGTGTCTTTGAGGGGAAAGAAGAGAAGTACGGGAAGGAAGAGAAGTAATGGGGACATGACACTGGGATATGGCCCACTGAACTCGTGAGTCGTGACACTCGCAACATGCCAGTTTGTCCAGAGAAAGCGTGGCCAATCATGCCACAGAACAGCCTACTCATGGATCGCTCTCACAAAGACCATCCCAATCGTCCAAGCGCCCATATCGAACGGTATGTAACAATCGTCAAGCAGAACAACTATGTTATGGCGTGCCTTCTAGAAGACTCGGTATAACGGTGGATCCATTGGGGGGCTAAGGTTAGGGCTCTCCTAAGGTTAGGATCCATATGTGGTTTATGAAAAAAACACACATCCAATGACACTAGTGGATCCTTATGTGGTTTGTGAGAAGAACACATGCAATGACTCTAGTGCTGGTTTTAGTATAAGAACACACATGCGATGACTCTAGTGGGTCCATGTGTGGTTTATGAGAAGAACACACATGCAATGACTCTAGTGGATCCATATGTGGTTTGTGGAAAAGAACACACATGCAATGAACACTGGTGGATCAATAAGTGGTTTGTGGAAAGAACACACATGCAGTGAACATTGGTTGATCCATATGTGGTTTGTGGAAAGAACACACATGCAATGACACTGGTGGATCCATATGTGGTTTGTGAAAAGAACACAGATGCAATGACTCTAGTGGATCCATATGTGATTTGTGAAAAGATCACAAATGCAATGCCATTGGTTGATCCATATGTGGTTTGTGAAAAGAACACACATGCAATGACTCAGGGTGATCCATGTGTGGTTTGTGGAAAGACCACACATGCAATGACCACTGGTTGATCCATGTGTCGTTCATGACAGGAACATGCATACAATGACATTGGTTGATCCATATGTGGTTTATGACAATAACACACATGCAATGACTGAAGTGGGTCCATATGTGGTTTGTGAAAAGAACACACATGCAATGACTCAGGGGGGTCCATGTGTGGTTAGTGGAAAGAACACACATGCAATGAACACTGGTGGATCCATATGTGGTTTGTGGAAAGAACACACATGCAATGACACTGGTGGATCCATATGTGGTTTGTGAAAAGAACACATATGGAATGACCTAGTGCTGGTTTTAGTATAAGAACACACATGCAATGACTCTGGTGGATCCCTGTGTGGTTGGTGAAAAGAACACACATGCAATGACTCTAGTGGATCCATATGTGGTTTGTGCAAAGAACACACATGTAATGACACTGGTTGATCCATGTGTGGTTTGTGGAAAGAACACACATGCAATCACTCTGGTGGATCCATGTGTGGTTTGTGAAAGGAACACACATGCAATGATGCTAGTGGATCCATGTGTGGTTTGTGGAAAGAACACACGTGAAATGACCACTGGTGGATCCATATGTGGTTTGTGGAAATAACACAGATGCAATGACACTGGTTGATCCATATGTGGTTTGTGAAAAGAACACACATGCAATGACTCTAGTGCTGGTTTTAGTATAAGAACACACTTGCAATTACTCTGGTGGATCCATGTGTGGTTTGTGAAAAGAACACACATGCAATGACTCTAGTGGATCCATGTGTGGTTTCTAGAAAGAACATACATGCAATGACCACTGGTTGATCCATATGTGGTTTGTGGAAAGAACACACATGCAATGACACTGGTGGATCCATGTGTGGTTTGTGGAAAGAACACACATGCAATGTCATTGGTTGATCAATGTGTGGTTTGTGAAAAGAATACACATGTGATGTCTCTAGTGGGTCCATATGTGGTTTGTGAAAAGAACACACATGCAATGACTCTAGTGGATCCAAATGTGGTTTGTGGAAAAGAACACATATGCAATGAACATTGGTGGATCCATAAGTGGTTTGTGGAAAGAACGCACATGAAGTGAACATTGGTGGATCCATATGTGATTTGTGAGAAGAACACACATGCATTGCCATTGGTTGATCCATATGTGGTTTGTGAAAAGAAGACACATGCAATGACTCACGGGGATCCATGTGTGGTTTGTGGAAAGAACACACATGCAATGACCACTTGCCGATACATGTGTCGTTCAATACAGGAACACACATGCAATGACATTGGTTGATCCATATGTGGTATGTGACAATAACACACATGCAATGACTCAAGTGGGTCCATATGTGGTTTTTGAAAAGAACACACATGCAATGACCCAAGGGGGTCCATGTGTGGTTTGTGGAAAGAACACACATGCAATGAACACTAGTGGATCCATAAGTGGTTTGTGGAAAGAACACACATGCAATGACCCTTGCGGATCCATATGTGGTTTGTGAAAAGAACACACATGCAATGAACACTAGTTGTTCCATATGTGGTTTGTGGAATGAACACACATGCAATGACCACTGGTTGTTCCATATGTGGTTTGTGGAAAGAACTCACATGCAATGACACTAGTTGATCCATGTGTGGTGTGTGGAAATAACACACATGCAATGAGTCAAGTGGGTCCATATGTGATTTGTGAAAATAACACACATACAATGACTCAGGGGGGTCCATGTGTGGTTTGTGGAAATAACACACATGCAATGAACACTGGTGGATCCATGTGTGATTTGTGAAAACAATACACACGCAATGACTCTAGTGGGTCCATATGTAGTTTGTGCAAAGAACACACATGTAATGACACTGGTTGATCCATGTGTGGTTTCTAGAAAGAACACACATGCAATGACTCTGGTGGATCCATGTGTGGTTTGTGAAAATAACACACATGCAATGATCCTAGTGGATCCATGTGTGGTTTGTGGAAAGAACACACATGCAATGACCACTGGTTCCTCCATATGTGGTTTGTGGAAAGAACACACATGCAATGACACTGGTTGATCCATATGTGGTTTGTGAAAAGAACACACATGCAATCACTCTAGTGCTGGTTTTAGTATAAGAACACACATGCAATTACTCCGGTCGATCCATGTGTGGTTTGTGAAAAGAACACACATGCAATGACTCTAGTGGATACATGTGTGGTTTGTGGAAAGAACACACATGCAATGACCACTGGTTGATCCTTATGTGATTTGTGGAAAGAACACCCATGCGATGACACTAGTGGATCCATGTGTGGTTTGTGGAAAGAACACACATGCAATGCCATTGCTTGATCCATGTGTGGTTTGTGAAAACAATACACATGCAATGACTCTAGTGGGTCCATATGTGGTTTGTGAAAAGAACACACATGCAATGACTAGTGGATCCATATGTGGTTTGTGGAAAAGAACACACATGCAATGAACACTGGTGGATCCATAAGTTGTTTGTGGAAAGAACACACATGCAGTGAACACTGGTGGATCCATATGTGATTTGTGAAAAGAACACACATGCAATGCAATTGGTTGATCCATATGTGGTTTGTGAATAAAACACATATGCAATGACTCAGGGGGATCCATGTGTGGTTTGTGGAAAGAACACACATGCAATGCCATTGGTTGATCCATGTGTGGTTTGTGAAAAAAATACACATGCAATGACTCTAGTGGGTCCATATGTGGTTTGTGAAAAGAAGACACATGCAGTGATTAGTGGATCCATATGTGGTTTGTGGAAAAGAACACACATGCAATGAACACTGGTGGATCCATAAGTGGTTTGTGGAAAGAACACACATGCAGTGAAAACTGGTGGATCCATATGTGATTTGTGAAAAGAACACACATGAATGCCATTGGTTGATCCATATGTGGTTTGTGAAAAGATCACATATGCAATGACTCGGGAGGATCCATGTAACTACCTCGGTGAATTATAATCTTAGTTACATGCCTGGATGAACGAAAGTGGTTAAAATAGTACGGTGGGGCCCAGGGCCACTCACGGTAGACCTTTCGGCCGTCCTAACCACGTTCAGAACATCGGGACAAGAACGAGCGGCGTAATCGGCAGGCGAAGGGATCAACTACATACACAAATGAGTATGTATGCAAGCCACATACAGTAGTCCTCAGAGCCATTCCATCTAAAAGAAATAGAAATATTGCAACGCCATACGGCAAGATTCAAATATCCTAGATAGAGATAATAATTTAGGATAGCTCCTCATACAACAAACATCAGAGTATCAGGCGGAAGCGGAAAACAAGATCCGAGTACGGATAAGAAGCAAACCGGCATAAGATGCCACATAAATAAAGACATCCCGCCCACAGATCTCACGGATCCCCGTTCCCGGAATCTCTACACCGAGTGATCGTTGCCAACATCATCTGTCTCCTCCACCCAGTATCCATCTTGCGAATACACCTGTTCATTTGAATCAAGCAATTTATCGTGTGAGACCCTAGGGGTACTCAGCAAGTCTTTATGCCACTAAAGGGGACACAACCTAGGGTGACGCAATTTCAGCAAAAGATAATATCTAACAATTCTATAGATACTCGCTAACCATCCGCCTAACCAATGATAGACGGATGTCCGTGAATTATGAACAATAGTTATAACAGTATAATTAACAGATCCATCCTCCTCCTCGCTTAACAATGAGGAAGCGGACGAACAACCCCCACCATCTGTTGGTAGTTTTATTAATCATTCCATGAGTATTGCACTATTTACTAGTCATGTTCTTAGTCAAATTAGAAGCGATACTTTAGTTATACTTGTCTATGATCGAGAAACTGTGCTCCAAGTCGTCCATAACCACGGACACGGCTTTCAAAAATATTTACCCTGCAGGGGTGCACGAATAGCAACACACACTCGATCAACCTCGGAAAAACCAACTCAAAACCCAACGAGGCATTCACAACAAAGCAATCACAGGATTCAGAAATATTTCAGGGGGCCACCCCAATAAGCTACCCACAACGAAGTTGGCCGGCTCCGAGACGGACCCAGGGTTTGGGACGATGGCTGTAAACGACTGGGAACCCGAAATTGTGACTAGGCTTGTCGATACCGCGAAAACATGGCGCGATCCAAAACAATACAGGTGCTCCTCGCACAATCTTAAATAAAGCAGTAACATGGCATAAGTACAGGATAGTAATAAAGCCCCAAACTAATTGTGGCCCCAAGAAATAAGAATGAATCAAGCTCTGGCTCAGGGGGGTCCATAAGGCCTCCCAGATGTGGATAGTGCGAATAGTCAAGGAACAGGAATCAAGTACTCGGGGTCCTACGGGACACAAGTGAGCATGAAAAACCAAATAGCAGATATTGCTCACCGGCGCCTCTTTCATTAGTTATCCCATTACTACTCAGGTTATGTTGTTTAGGTACCTCATTATCCATCAGACACTCACATACCCTACACATGCTTTTCTACGACTCGCATGGCTCAAACAACTCCTGTAGTAATGGCTCATGGGATGAGGAACAAGCTTCAGTGGGGTTTAAAAATAAAGCCTATGCAGTACTTGGGATTCAATTTAATGCAATCGCGACTCAATGATGCAAGAATAAGATAGAGGTAATAGGTATAAATATGTATGCAAGCATGTGGTAGTGCTAGCCTGGCAGCTCAATTGAAGCGAGAGATGGATCTGGGTAGTACTCCTGTGATTCCTGGTAATTCTCCTGCTGGGCGTCTATTCGAAGAAGAACCAAACAAACAAGGGCCAACATAAATAAAGTGCACAAACTTAGGAATTAAAATGCGACAAGCAAACAAGCATGCCACGATGAATGATGCACAATTTACATGGCATTAAAGTAACATGGCAAGGTGAGGTGTGGGGTACAAGAATAAAGCATTTTATTATTTATTTGGTCCACTTTTGTTGTCATAAACAATTCTGATTTATAAATATGGCATGATGCATGCTTCAATTCAGAACAAGGACTGCATAGATAGAACGGGCTCGTCACGCTGATCGATTTAGACATATTATTTGTCAAATTTGGAGTTGTAGAATTAAAGTTATTAATTTATTAAGAAAAGGGCATTTTATTGTAATTTTATTCATCTCGAAAATTTAAAATGTTCAAACAATATTTTGAATGGCATATTTGAATTCCTCTCATTTTTCTGATTCAAAAACATATATTATATGTATTGTTTGGATTTATAAATTAAAAGTTATTTAAAATCTGATTTGAATTTGAATTAAACATTTATAAAGTTTGTTTTATTTAAACAGATAAACATGCCGACTTTTGCTACTCAGCCGGACTTAGCCGCAGTCACTGACGCGCGGGCCCGCAACCGGCGCGGCGCTGAGCTGGCAAAATAGCACAGCGGTCCTTTTCGCACGCGAGGCTTGCTAGCCCCTGAGGCTGACTGGTGGGGCTGGGTGATGATGGGACCACACGCGTGCGTGGCCAGCGGGCGACTGACACGTGGGCGATCCCAGGGAGCGCGGGTTGGGAAACTACAAAGCGCGGGGGCTTGCTTGCAAGATTGCACCGGGGCTGGCTAGTGGGGTCGCTAGGGCTGCGAAGGACCTAGGCGTGGTCATCAAAAGGTGAGGGGGGCCTTTTCGCGAAACGGCGCCCGAGCCCTGGACTGAAACTGGTGACTCCTCTCTGAATCGCGACGATGATCTGACGACGGCGAGGTTTTCCAGCGAGGATGGCGACGCAACCACGGCGAGATAGACCTTGTCGTAAAAACGAAAAAGATAGAGGGGAGCTCCAGCTACGGATCTTGTTCAGGAAGGATCAGCGGCGGCGGGCTGTACTAGATGGAGGCCTTCGAGGAACAGAGGGGGGAACGCCGGCCTTGTCTATGCGTCGGCGGGGCACCTCACCGGCGGGGGGCCAAATTCGGGCAGCGCGGCACACGGAGGGAAGGGAACAGGAGAGTAACGAGAGGAGGCGCTCACCTCGTCTGATTCCCACGGAAATCAGAGGACAGGTGGTCGGAGCGGAGGGGGACGGCGAGGTTGCTGCGGTGGCGCACGGCTCGCTGGCGAGGGGCAGCTCCAAGCGGTCCTGGCTCCTCCTAGCAGGCGGAAACATCGACTCGGTCCGTGGCGATGCTGCCAGGCGAGGCCTCGGTCACCGGCTAGGGAGGCAACGACGTCGCGGTGCTCTGACTGGCGGCGGGCACGCGGAGAAGAGGGAGAGGGGAAACGGAGCAGGGAGCTAGGGTTAGAGAAAAAGGTGTGGCTCGGCGCGAGGATAAGAGGAGGGGAGATGGCGTGCGGGAGGCGTGAGCTGACGGCGGAGGACGGCCACCTGCTCGCTGCCGCTTTCCGTCTGCGTGCAGGAAGGGAGAAGGAGACAGCGTCAGACGGGGGGGAAGAAGAGGAACAGAGGGTGGCGTCGGTGTCGTCTGGCTCGAACCGGTACGGGCTGGGGAGGAGGTTGGGCCGCGGCTGGGGAAATGGGCCGGGAGAGGCTGCGTCGTTGGGCCGCTGCAGTGGCACTGCTGCTGGGCTACAGGTAAGGCTCTTCTCTGCTATTTCGTTTTTTTCTTTTTATTTTAATAACTGTTTTGTTTTTGTTTTGTTGCAGATTTAAACAAGCCCAAGAAATACCCCTTTTTGGAAGTTTTTGCAAATTTTTAATAATGGAACAGAGATAGCTATGGAGTGAGGAGAGGGCTTGGTGGATGAGCACAAGTTGTTGGTGAGGAAACAAAACAAGAGAGAGAGAGGGAGAGGGTTTTAAAAGTCCAAGAGAAAATCCCACATGATCATGCATAATGGGGAGAAGGTTTTGTTGGGATCATGGGGATGGTGAAGAGATAGAGATTCTCACAAAAGAAAGATCCACTAAAACAAAGAGAAAACAAAAGAGCTAAAGATGGTGATGCTATTGCATGGCCCATGCATGATAATTAAATGTCATGTTTTATTTGTGAAAATAATAATAATAATATGACATTATTCTTATGCATTCCCAAGAAGTGGAATAAAGGCCAGCAAAAGAAATTATAGAGTTAGGTCCACCCCAACCCACATGAGCTAGAATAAATATCAAAAGAAAAAGAAATACAAGCTCATGGGTAATGGGATGGTGGAATTATAAGGTGGTGAAAAGAAAGGTGATGAAGTTGAATAAAAGATATGCCCCCAACTCAACTTGGGCATTAAACAATATATCAATAACCAAATACAATATCAAGAGGCAAATACAATTAATAATGCATATGAGAGAAGAACCAAAGAAAGAGGGTTTTATATGATGCTCAAATGCAAGGTGGCATGATGACATGAGCTTGATATAATTATGATGCAACAATTATATATAGGAAGTAGCCATTATATTACTAGACCAAGTAGCATTACCATTGTTAGACAATTGGGATGCTACAACTCTCCCCCACTAAACAGTAATCTCGCCCCGAGATTCTAGGAAGAAGAAGAAGACTCAAAGAGGGTAGGATACTTGGCACGGAGCTCATCCTCACGTTCCCAAGTGGCTTCATCAACTGAATGGTGCGACCACTGCATCTTGCAGAACTTGATGGACTTGTTGTGAGTCCTTCTTTCTACGACTTCTAGAATTTTTATGGGGTGTTCTTGATAAGACAGATCTTCTTGAAGATTGATGAGTTCATGGTCCACGGTCCTGCCGGGATCCTTGAAGCACTTCTTGAGTTGAGAGATGTGGAAAACATCATGGACTTTGAGTTGTTCAGGGAGCTCAAGAGCATAAGCAACTTCTCCTCTTCTTCCACGAATTTTGAAAGGACCGGTGTATCTAGGAGCCAGCTTTCCTTTGATACCAAAGCGGTGCGTGCCTCTCATGGGAGTGACACGAAGGTAAACGAGATCACCCGGGACATACTCCATGTCCGTGTGCTTCCTGTCATAACTGCTCTTCTGGCGACTTTGAGCAATCTTTAGATTTTCAAGAATGATGTGAACTTTCTCTTCCGCTTGAGTTACAATGTCAGGGCCAAACAATATTCTTTCACCTGCGCCCGACCAACCAATCGGAGTTCTGCATTTGCGACCATAGAGAGCCTCAAATGGTGCCATCTTTAGACTTTTTTGGAAGCTATTGTTGTAAGAGAATTCAGCATAAGGAAGACATTCTTCCCACTTCATGCCGAAAGAGATAACGCAAGCACGGAGCATATCTTCCAGAATCTGATTGATCCTTTCAACTTGTCCTTGCGACTCAGGGTGGTAAGCTGTGCTGAAGTTTAATTTTGTTCCCAAAGCGTTTTGGAAACTTCCCCAGAACTTGGAAGTGATGATGCTTCCACGGTCTGAACTGATCTCAAGAGGAACTCCATACAGAGAGACAATTCTGTTGATATAGAGCTCAACCAACTGAATTGCAGAAATTGTTTCCTTGACTGGAAAGAAGTGAGCTACTTTGGAAAGCCTATTAATGACAACAAAGATTGCATTGTTGCCCTTCTGTGACCTTGGTAAACCAGTGGTGAAGTCCATCTCTACTTTCTCCCATTTCCATTCCGGAGGCTTCAATGGCTGTAGAAGACCGGAAGGTTTCTGATGGACAGCTTTAACTCTGCGACAGACATCACACTCTGAGACATACTTGGCAAAATATCGTTTCAACCCAGGCCACCAATATTGTGTTTTCAAGTCCATGTACATCTTAGTGCTGCCAGGGTGGATAGAAAGAACAGAATCATGCGCCTCCTTGAGAACTTGCTCTCTTAAACCTGGGTAGTTCAGAACAAACATCCGGTGTTCAAAGAAAAGAGTGCCTTGGTCGTCCGCGTGGAAAGACTCATACTTCGGAAGTTGAATGTTGGAGATGATCTTTTTAGTGTAAGGATCACCAAGTTGAATAGAGCGAACTTTTTCTTCCAAGAGAGGTGTTGCCAGAAGGTTCAGGAGGTACCCTTGATCCACAATTTCAAGGTTGAGCTTGCGGAATTCCTCGCACAAGAGAGGCTGTTGTTCTTCCACCATGAGGTTGTTGACATAAGCTTTTCGGTTGAGAGTATCGGACATGACATTGGCTTTGCCCGGATAGTAGTTGATGGTCAAATCGAAATCATTGATTTTTTCAATCCACCTCCTCTGACGAAGGTTGAGATCAAGCAGTGTGAAGATATACTTCAGACTCTTGTGATCAGAAAAGATCTCACAACGGTTGCCAAGCAAGTAATGCCTCCATACTTTCAAAGCAAAGACAACTGGTGGATCCATATGTGGTTTGTGGAAAGAACACACATGCAATGACACTGATGGATCCATATGTCGTTTGTGAAAAGAACACACATGCAATGACATAGTGTTGGTTTTAGTACAAGAACACAAATGCAATGACTCTAGTGGATCCATGTGTGGTTTGTGAAAAGAACACACATGCAATGACTCTAGTGGGTCCATGTGTGGTTTGTGGAAAGAACACACATGCAATGACTCAGGGGGGGTCCATGTGTGGTTTGTGGAAAGAACACACATGAAATGAACACTAGTGGGTCCATATTTGATTTGTGAAAAGAATACACATGCAATGACTCTAGTGGGTCTATGTGTGGTTTGTGGAAAGAACACACATGTAATGACATTGGTTGATCCATGTGTGGGTTGTGGAAAGAACACACATGCAATGACTCTGGTGGATCCATGTGTGGTTTGTGAAAAGAACACACATGCAATGACCCTAGTGGATCCATGTGTGGTTTGTGGAAAGAACACATATGCAATGACCACTAGTTGCTCCATATGTGGTTTGTGGAAAGAACACACATGCAATGACACTGGTTGATATATGTGTGATTTGTGGAATGAACACACATGCAATGACTCTAGTGCTGGTTTTAGTATAAGAACACACATGCAACGACTCTAGTAGGTCCATATGTGGTTTGTGAAAAGAACACACATGCAATGACTCTAGTGGATACATATGTGGTTTGTGGAAAAGAACACACATGCAATGAACACTGGTGGATCCATATGTGGTTTGTGGAAAGAACACACATGCAATGACTCTAGTGCTGGTTTTAGTATAAGAACACACATGTAATGACTCTGGTGGATCCATGTGTGTTTTCTGAAAAGAACACACATGCAATGAACACTGGTGGATCCATATGTGGTTTGTGGAAAGAACACAGCTGCAATGACACTGGTTGATCCAAATGTGGTTTGTGAAAAGGACACATATGCAATGACTCTAGTGCTGGTTTTAGTATAAGAACACACATGCAATTACTCTGGTGGATCCATGTGTGGTTTGTGAAAAGAACACACATGCAATGACTCTAGTGGATACATGTGTGGTTAGTGGAAAGAACACACATGCAATGACCACTGGTTGATCCATATGTGATTTGTGGAAAGAACACCCATGCGATGACACTAGTGGATCCATGTGTGGTTTGTGGAAAGAACACACATGCAATGCGATTGGTTGATCCATGTGTGGTTTGTGAAAACAATACACGTGCAATGACTCTTGTGGGTCCATATGTGGTTTGTGAAAAGAACACACATGCAATGACTAGTGGATCCATATGTGGTTTGTGGAAAAGAACACACATGCAATGAACACTGGTGGATCCATAAGTTGTTTGTGGAAAGAACACACATGCAGTGAACACTGGTGGATCCATATGTGATTTGTGAAAAGAACACACATGCAATGCAATTGGTTGATCCATATGTGGTTTGTGAATAAAAACACATATGCAATGACTCAGGGGGATCCATGTGTGGTTTGTGGAAAGAACACACATGCAATGAACACTGGTTGATCCATGTGTCGTTTATGACAGGAACACGCATGCAATGACATTGGTTGATCCATATGTGGTTTATGACAATAACACACATGTAATGACTGAAGTGGGTCCATATGTGGTTTGTGAAAAGAACACACATGCAATGACTCAGGGGGGGTCCATGTGTGGTTTGTGGAAAGAACACACATGCAATGAACACTGGTGGATCCATATTTGGTTTGTGGAAAGAACACACATGCAATGACAATGGTGGATCCATATGTGGTTTGTGAAAAGAACACACATGCAATGAGCTAGTGCTGGTTTTAGTATAAGAACACACATGCAATGACTCTAGTGGATCCATGTGTGGTTTGTGAAAAGAACACACATGCAATGACTCTAGTGGGTCCATGTGTGCTTTGTGGAAAGAACACCCATGCAATGACTCAGGGGGGTCCATGTGTGGTTTGCGGAAAGAACACACATGAAATAAACACTGGTGGATCCATATGTGATTTGTGAAAAGAATACACGTGCAATGACTCTAGTGGATCCATATGTGGTTTGTGGAAAGAACACACATGTAATGACATTGGTTGA
Source organism: Avena eriantha (assembly GCA_910589775.1). Taxonomy (NCBI): domain Eukaryota; kingdom Viridiplantae; phylum Streptophyta; class Magnoliopsida; order Poales; family Poaceae; genus Avena; species Avena eriantha. The sequence goes on along the minus strand of OU342741.1, from coordinate 327,564,800 downwards.
TCCATGTGTGGTTTGTAGAAAGAACACACATGCAATGACTCTGGTGGATCCATGTGTGGTTTGTGAAAAGAACACACATGCAATGACCCTTGTGGATCCATGTGTGGTTTGTGGAAAGAACACACATGCAATGACCACTAGTTGCTCCATATGTGGTTTGTGGAAAGAACACACATACAATGACTAGTGGATCCATATGTGGTTTGTGGAAAAGAACACACATGCAATGAACACTGGTGGATCCATAAGTGGTTTGTGGAAAGAACACACATGCAGTGAACACTGGTGGATCCATAGGTGATTTGTGAAAAGAACACACATGCAATGCCATTGGTTGATCCATATGTGGTTTGTGAAAAGAACACACATGCAATGACTCAGGGGGATCCATGTGTGGTTTGTGGAAAGAACACACATGCAATGACCACTGGTTGATCCATGTGTCGTTCATGACTGGAACACGCGTGCAATGGAATTGGTTGATCCATATGTGGTTTATGACAATAACACACATGCAATTACTGAAGTGTGTCCGTATGTGGTTTATGAAAAGAACACACATGCAAAGACACAGGGGGGTCCATGTGTGGTTTGTGGAAAGAACACACATGCAATGAACACTGGTTGATCGATGTGTGGTTTGTCAAAGAACACACATGCAATGACTCTAGTGGATCCATGTGTGGTTTGCGGAAAGAACACACATGCAATGAACACTAGTGGATCCATATGTGGTTTGTGGAAAAACACACATGCAATGACACTGGTTGATCCATGTGTGGTTTGTGAAAAGAACACACATGAAATAACCACTGGTTGATCCATGTGTGGTTCATGACAGGAACACACATGCAATGAACACTGGTGGATCCATATGTGGTTCTTGACAGGAACACACATGCAATGACATTGGTTGATCCATGTGTGGTTCATGTCAGGAACACACATGCAATGACATTGGTTGATCCATATGTGGTTTGTCGAAAGAACACACATGCAATGACACAGGTTGATCCATATGTGGTTTGGGGAAAGAACACACATGCAATGACACTAGTGGATCCATATGTGGTTTGTGAAAAGAAAACACATGCAATGACCTAGTGCTGGTGTTAGTATAAGAACACACATGCAATGAGTATGGTGGATCCATGTGTGGTTTGTGAAAAGAACAGAAATGTAATGACTCTAGTGGGTCCATGTGTCGTTTGTGGAAAGAACACACATGCAATGACTCAGGGGGGTCCATGTTGGTTTCTGGAAAGAACACACATGCAATGAACACTGGTGGATCCATATATGATTTGTGAAAAGAATACACATCCAATGACTCTAGTGGGTCCATATGTGGTTTGTGGAAAGAACACACATGCAATGACACTGGTTGATCCATGTGTGGTTTGTGGAAAGAACACACATGCAATGACTCTAGTGGATCCATGTGTGGTTTGTGAAAAGAACACACATGCAATAACTCTAGTGGATCCATGTGTGGGTTGTGGAAAGAACACACATGCAATGACCACTGTTTGATCCATATGTGGTTTGTGGAAAGAACACACATGCAATGACACTGGTTGGTCTATGTGTGGTTTGTGGAATGAACACACATGCAATGACTCTAGTGCTAGTTTTAGTACAAGAACACACATGCAACGACTCTAGTAGGTCCATGTGTGGTTTGTGAAAAGAACACACATGCAATGACTCTAGTGGATCCATATGTGGTTTGTGTAAAAGAACACACATGCAATGAACACTGGTGGATCCATATGTGGTTTGTGGAAAGAACACACATGCAATGACTCTAGTGCTGGTTTTAGTATAAGAACACACATGCAATGACTCTGGTGGATCCATGTGTGTTTTGTGAAAATAACACACATGCAATGAATAGTGCTGGATCCATAAGTGGTTTGTGGAAAGAACACACATGCAATCACACTGGTTGATCCATATGTGGTTTGTGAAAAGAAACACATGCAATGACTCTACTGGATCTATATGTGGTTTGTGGAAAGAACACACATGCAATGACCACTGGTTGATCCATGTGTGGTTCATAACAGGAACACCCATGCACTGTAATTGGTTGATCCATATGTGATTTGTGACAATAACACACATGCAATGACTCAAGTGGGTCCATATGTGGTTTGTGAAAAGAACACACGTGCAATGACTCAGGGGGATCCATGTGTGGTTTGTGGAAAGAACACACATGCAATGACCACTGGTTGATCCATGTGTCGTTCATGACAGGAACGCACATGCAATACATTGGTTGATCCATATGTGGTTTGTGCCAATAACACACATGCAATGACTCGAGTGGGTCCATATGTGGTATGTGAAAAGAACACACATGCAATAACTCAGGGGTTTCATGTGTGGTTTGTGGAAAGAACACAAATGCAATTGACACTGGTGGATCCATATGTGTTTTGTGGAAAGAACACACATGCAATGACACGGGTGGATCCATATGTGGTTTGTGGAAAGAACACACATGCAATGACATAGTGCTGGTTTGAGTATAAGCACACACATGCAATGACTCTAGTGGATCCATGTTGGTTTGTGAAAAGAACACACATGCGATGGCTCTAGTGGATCCATGGGTGGTTTTTGGAACGAACACACATGCAATGACCACTGGTTGATCCATATGTGGTTATTGGAAAGAACACACATGCAATGACACTGGTTGATCCATGTGTGGTTTGTGGAAAGAACAGACATGCAATGAATCAAGTGGGTCCATATGTGGTTTGTGAAAAGAACACACATGCAATGACTCAGGGGGTCCATGTGTGGTTTGTGAAAAGAACACACATGCAATGAGGACTGGTGGATCCATATGTGATTTGTGAAAAGAGTACACATGTAATGAATCTAGTGGGGCCATATGTGGTTTGTGGAAAGAACACACATGCAATTACACTGGTTGATCCTTGTGTGGTTTGTGGAAAGAACACACATGCAATGACTCTGCGTGCATCCATGTGTGGTTTGTGAAAAGAACACACATGCATTGACTCTAGTGGATCCATGTGTGGTTTGTGGAAAGAACACACATGCAATGAACACTGGTGGATCTATATGTGGTTTCACTACAAGGAATCTGGCTATATATGACCCTCTATTTTCGTTACAGAATCGTCATAGTAGTCTGTTTATGACGATTCTATGATGATTTTGAGATCGTCGAAAGCTGGGCGTCGCAAATGAACTATAATGACGTTTCTAGTAAAATCGTCATAACCGTCTATGACGATATTGGATCGTCATAATGTCTATGACGATCCAATATCGGCACGAGCCATCTAGTCTAGCCAAGTCAGATCCTACGTGGCAAAATTGTGACGAAATTAAATCGTCTTAAATCAAAAACATCCCAGTCCATTTCTAGGTTCCACATGGGCTCAACCCAACTATTCTGGATTGTTTTTCATGTGAAATCTGGTCAGCTACATGGGCTGCTAAGCCCATCATTATGGCATTTTTATTTTCTTTGCATTAGCGTTTTATATGGATAGATTCTTACTTTGGGCTTTCTTATTTTGGGTTGGTCCCACCAGTTACTAGTTTCAGCCATTATACAGTCCATTTAATATATCATTTCGGCCTTATTTCAATGTGGATCCAAATTGTCATAACGGTTAGACAGTGGCCTAGTAACAAGATTATTCTATACAGTGGGTCCCATTAATAACAAATCACACCATATTAATAGAAAATATGTACCAATAAGGAGAAAATACATGAAAATCTTCGAACAACATCACAGCGAAGATAAGTTTATTACAATATTCTGGTCAGAATAGATGGAGAACATGAAATTCCACTCAAATTCAAATTATAACTAGTTTAGAAATCAAATCTTCAATGACCTGGTACCTACAAATCAACAACTAAATCTCACATCAAGTATAAAAACTAGCTACAATTTGATCCTCTCGAACTTATGCATGCTTCCCGATCTTCAGCCTGCAGCTCCTGTAAACAATAGGGTATCTGCAACAGTCCCAACAAAATAATTACAAATAGAATCAAAACATCTGTAGCATGGAGTTTTATCAATGCTGGAGCATTAAACTTGCAAATAAAAACATCTGTGTGCATAGCCAATTTCGTTGCACCCTGTGTTTATCAATGATTCAACTACAACATGTAGAGAGATATCACAGTATATTTCAAGTACCAGCAAGCAAATAATGTAAGTACCACAAGCCACGTGTCAGGCTGTAAGTGGGCACACCCACAGCGGCCCACCAAGTGCCTGCTTGTACCCTTTTAAATTAAAGGGAAAGAGCACATGAGAAACTAGCTACAGATTGAGAAAGAAATTTAGCAAGCATATCCAATAGTATTTATATGGGCCAAATAGGCTAGCCAAAAACAAGTACTCTTTTATGGCACGACTCTATAATACTATTTAGCTACTATGCCAATTCAGACTAAGAGCCAATTATTTCTCCATGAAGTGCATCTCCTTGACTTCAGTACATTCAGGAGAACTTGCCTAGCTAGCAAA